>PVJA010021382.1:6725-21725 GCA_004027025.1 Myocastor coypus | reverse complement strand
CTGAATACACGGTCACAATGCTCTCATCATTAGATACTTTCTTAATATTAATGCTCTTTGCTTATTGGAAACTCTCTTGCTTTTCCCCATAACTTTGTCACAGGGAAAGTTTGCATATACATGGAGCTGGACATTTTTTAAGACTTCCCAAAACAAACATTTGTTCTAATTGCAGTTGTATGTGGGTCACGGCACTTGATGAAGGCCCACAGTGTGGTAGTGGGTGCTTGGGGAAATAATAACTCACAGCAGTACCGAACACCTGGTCCCTGGTAACGTATGCAAAGGGAGGCATAGCCACCCACCACTGCACAAGCAGGTGCATAAAAGAACAAATTAGATCATCTCAACAGATCAGACCCAGCTGGACACAACAGAAGGAACAGCTATAGGCTTCCACTGTGGCTTTGACTTCAAGAACCCAAAAACAGTCAAGAGGGATCCTTCTCCCAGAGTACTATCTGGAAAACAAGGAACCTTCGAGAGTTGCAAATTCAGTTTTTAAAATGTATGTATCACAGGCCAAGAAGATAGCTTGGCAGTGTAAGTGCCTGCCTGGCAAGCACAAGGATCTGGATTTGATCCCCAGTGCTGCAAGCCATGCCAGTCTCACACCAAGCTGACCACGGAAACCGGGCATAGTGGAACATGCCTGAATCCCAGAACCGAGGAAGCTGAGATAGGAGGATCACTATGAGTCTGAGCTGCATAGCAAGGCCTGGTATCAAATAAATAAGTAAAAGACTTTTTAAAAAAAAAAATTATACATTAGATAGGGGATGGGGTGCACACCAGTGGTCCTTAAACTTTGAAGGCTAAGACAGGAAGATCACTGTGAATTGAACGCCAGCCTGGGCTACACAGTGAATTTCAGGTCAGCCTGAACTAGAGCGAGAACCTGTCTCAAAAAAGGGGGAAAAATGTATGCATTTGATTTATCAAATTTGCTCTGAGAATTGTAAAGTGTTTGTTGTTTGTGTTACAAACAGTTCATATTCCTTATGCAGAAGTGATAGTAGATCAATGAAAATAGAAATGATAAAAACCATTTGCCATTCCAGCGCTCGGCAATAATAACTAGTATAATCTGGTTATCACCCTTCAGGGTTTTCAACAGCTAAGCAGACTCAGACTTGTTCTTTGTTAACTTGTGTTTCTCATTTGATTGTGACACATCCTTCCCTAACAAGCATCCCTGGACCTCTGCAGTAGGGTTCCTGCAAGAGCCCCCTGTCCTAGACTCGCTCCTCTGGGCTGGCCTGCAGGTCCAGAGCCCCACAGCCTCAAGGGGGCGAGCTTTCCTTTGGCTCACGGTTTCAGGCCATAGTCGGTTTCGAGGCACAAACGGCCTGCTAAAAGGGCCTCGATGGGGGAGAACTGCTCACGCCATTCCCCGTCAGCCAGGAGCAGAGAGGAGGGGGAGCTGGCGGGAGCTGCGTGCCTCCACCTCTCAGGGCCCCGCTTCTTGTGCCCAAACCCCACTCCTAACAGAGAGTCAGCTGCAGCCCCATTAGTGCAGTCACTTTCCAAAATTCTCACCTCTGAATATAAGAGATTTTGGGGAGACCATGTGAATCTAATCATAACCTTCACAGATAGACTTTTGGGGGTTTTAGATCCCTTCACCTAAATGTTGTACACAAATTTTTGTGGATTATATGTATTTTATTTCTGAAAAATCACATTAAGTTTTATTGGGTTTTACTTTAAATTTTATTGATAGATTTATTAGGATTGCAGTCTCACATCTTCCCATTCAGGAACATGATAAGAGTCCCAGTATATCCTTTTCTTTTTTATGATTTTTTAAAATTTTAAAATAAATTTTTAAAATATTAGAAATGATACAGAATTTAAGAAAACAAGATAAGAGGACGTCAACAGTGGTTGCTCTATTGTGTCTCAGTTACTGTTTCCTCATTGCTGGGACACATACCCGACACTCAAAATAAGGGAAGGAAAGGTTTTTTCAGCTCAGTTACTGGAGGTTTCAGGCCATACTCAGCTGGCTCCAAGGCAGAGCAGAGAGAGCAAAGGGAGTAGCAGCAGCTGGCTCGCCTCTCTCCTTGCACTGCAATGTAAATTACCTGTCCCAGGACAGGCGCAGCATCCGCACCCACAGTAACCAGTCACACACTCCAGAAGCCGCCCCATGACTGCATGAACCTTTGGGGGGACACCTAGACACAAACCATAACATATTGCATATTGTCTCCAGAGTAGTTGTTCAGATTATCAAATATAAGCATGTAAAATGGATCAAAAAAATTAAGCATTAACTGTTCCTTTCAAAAGACCAATAGAGGGCTAGCCAGATAGCTCAGCAGATTAAAGCACCTACTAACATGTACAGGGGCCAGGGGATTCAATCCCCAGCCTGCCATGTGAACCCTGCCTCCAGGGCACACTGAGAACGCAATTGAGACTGGGCATGGTGCTGTGCATGTGTAATCCCAGCTCTTGGGAGGCTGTAAACAAACAGGTGGATCATTATGAGTCCAATCTAGTAGTGAAACCCTGAACATGCAGTCCCTGTAGACCCTTCCCTCCCTAAAATACAAAAAAAAAAAAAAAAAAAAAAAAAAAAAGACCAATAGAAACCAGCAGTACAATGATCGCAGTTATCTTGGGAATATACATATATACACATATATACATATATATACGTATATATACATATATATGTATATATACGTATATATATGTATATATGTGTATATATGTATATATACATGTATGTATATATGTATATATGCATATATATACATATATGTGTATATATACATATATACATATATACATACATGTACATATATACTTGTACATATATATATACATATATACATGTACATATATACATATATATGCATATACATATATATACATATACATATATACATATATATGTATATATGTATATATATATATATTCCCCCTTCTTTCTTTTTTCCTTTCCCTCATCCCAGTAATTCCTTCCTTTTAAGCAGTTTCTTTCCCTTTCACAATATCTATCACACCTTTCCAATTATTTTTACTCTTCCAGGTTCTTAGACTAGGGAGACTAAATGATGTTTGTACATGTACGTCTGATTTATTTCACTTATGAATATGAACTATAGTTGTGCCCATCTACCTATAAAACCTCAAGTTTATCTTTCATCATATCTGAATGATACTCATTGTATACAAAATACATCTTTTCATCTATTTCTCAGTTGATGGGCTTTTGGGTTGTTTCCAAGATTTAGCTATGATAGATTGCACTGCTGTAAACATGGGTGCGCATATATTGCTGTGGTCTGACGTTTTCAGTTCTTCTGGAAAAACATCCCGGAAGGGAATAGCTGGGTTGAACAGAACTTCTTATCCTAAGTTTTTAAGGACTCTCCACACTGATGTCCACAGTGGTTGTACCAGTCTGCTTCTCTGAAGCAGTTCTGGAAGTGCCCTTTCCTGAGTGTCTTTACAAGACAGGGGCAGAAATGGACTGAGCGCTGCTGCGAGTGCCCTCAGGCAGGCTCACACCGCATGGGGTCTGTCCTCGGCCACCACCCTCACCAGGTCCAGCACCAGCAGCTCCTACCTCTTCCCCCAAGTCAAGATGGCAAGGAGAAGTCACTATTTAGGACTGATTTATGACCCTGAGGGAGTCAGGGCAGCACAACGGAATATACTTACAAAAAATCAAGTTTAGATTTGCAGCTGGAAGTTGCAAAAACAACAGGATCAGAGCATCTGAAGAAGAGGAAATATTTTGAGGGAGATTCATGTGTCTTACTATAACAATACTTTAAGTGTGTGGACATTCACTTTACGTTGTTAGTCTTCAGATAGCTTCATTGTTTTAACAATATAATGGTAATTTTCTTTAAATATTTTATTCATTAAGTTTTTAATATTCTTTATCTTACTGCATCTCTTGAATCTGTCTTTACCTTGTAAGCTCATCGCAATTTTATATGGAACTCACTGTTACCGGGTTATTCAATTTACATAAGTTGGCTTTATATTCATTATGTGAGCACATTTCTGAAGAGCTGTGCACTTTTTCCCCATACGACAGAATAAAATAATGTGTTATCAAGTAGAAATATACCTGCAAGAATTTACATTTTATCCTGTGTTTTGAAACATTTTTTTTTTTTTTTTTGTGGGACCGGGGTTCAAACTCACGACCTTGCACTTACCCAGCAGGCACTTGTGCCTCAGAGCTATCTCCCCAGCTCACCAACATTTTCACACTTTACAAAAATGTTCATTTTTAAATGTTCTACCTAATTAAATAAATATATGTTGCATTTTTCATATGT
Source organism: Myocastor coypus (assembly GCA_004027025.1). Classification (NCBI taxonomy): domain Eukaryota; kingdom Metazoa; phylum Chordata; class Mammalia; order Rodentia; family Myocastoridae; genus Myocastor; species Myocastor coypus. The sequence continues at coordinate 17,415 of PVJA010021382.1, read as the reverse complement.
GAACCAAGGCTGTTATTTAACATTTTTGCTTTAAAAAAAAAAAAAACTGAAAAACATTTATTTCTAAACTTCAATGTTGTCTACAAACTTAAATTCATCAACCCAGCAACCAGGCCCAACCTGTGAATAGGACCACTCAGGGCCCACCAGGAACTCATTCAACCCAGCACCCAGGCCCAGCATGGGAGTGGAACTTCATCCATCAGACACGTCCAGTGTGGAACCCTGCAACAGAGCTCCCTGTAGAGAGGCTAGAGGCAAGACCCACCCAACTGATCCAGGAGCAGAACATCTTGTTGGAGTGGCACAGCAGGTTCAACTCCAAGGGCTGCAGCAAAAAGAAATGGAGCTCACCAACCAGACCCAAGCCACACCCACCTGGATGAGTTTGAACTTGGTAGATCCAGATCTGGTCCTAAGGTAAGAACTCTACCACAGCTCTACACCAAAGGCCAGAAGACAGTGCTATACAAAATGACAAAGAGAAGGAGCAAAATGCACTCTCAGGCCCCAAGCCCATCCAGAATACGTGCAGGAGACAATAGCGTAGAAGAAATTGGAAATCACACACCTGAAATCTCTGAAATAATAGCATCTGAAGTAAAGAAACAACTGCTAAAAGGTATAGAGGAAGACAGATCAGAAATAACTTCTGAAGTAAAAAAAGAAATAATAACTATAATGAAAGAAGTACTAAGTGCTTCTAACAAAAACACTGATTTAAAAAAAAGTAGAAGAGAATAGGAAAATGATGGAATCTTTGACTGAGCAATATAGGAAAGAAAGAAAATGCACAAAACATATTCAAAGTAGCAAGACTGTTTGAGTAAACGTGAAAATAGACTTTCAGACCTTTAAGACACCATTGCAACTAATGAAAAGGTAAGAACAGATCTCTTTAAAACAACTAGGATAAAAAAGAAAGTCTCAACATCTGCAAGATGACGCAAAGATGAACGACATAAGACTAATAGGCATCAGTGAGAAAGGAGGAGTCAACACAAATGATATAAAAAGAATATGGGCAGAAGTAATAGCAGAAAACTTCCCAAATGTGGGAAAACAATCTGACATTCAGTAACTGAAGCATATAGAATTCCAAATAACATCAACCCAATTAAAACCACACCCAGACATATATAATAATCAAGATCCCAAAGATTCAGCACAGGAATAATATACTAAAAACCATTAGAGGGCCAGACAAATAGCTCAGCAGACCAAAGTGCCTGCAAGCAGGTGAAGGGGCCAAGGGTTCCTAACTCGGTCCCACAATTGACACCTGACAACCACTACTAGGGCCCACTGAAACAGCAACTGAGACTGGACATGGTGGCCTATGCCTGTAATCCCAGCTCTTAGGAGGTGGTAAATGGGTGGATCACTATGAGTCTAGTCTAGTAGTGAACACCCTGTCCCTCTAGATCCTTCCCTAAAATAAAAATAATAAAATTGTTTTAAAAGCCATTAGAGAAAAGAAACATCACATTTAAAGCAAAACCCATCAAAATGACAGATTTCTCTTTACAAACATCAAGTCAAGAAGAACATGGAGCAAAGTACTACAAGGCTTATAAGGAAACAAATTCCAACCCAGACTGATATACCCTGCAAAACTCTCAAATATAATGGAGAAGCTGGGCATGGTGGCACATGTCTATAATCCCAGCATTTGGAAAGCTGAGGCAGGAGGATCGATGTGAGTTCAAGACCAGCCTAGGCTATAAAAGTGAGCTCAAGGCCAACCTGCACTGCATAGTGAGACCCTGTCTCAAAAATTATATATATATTATATATAATATATAATACTTCCATGACAACCGGCAACTAGAGAATTCAATGATTACAAAGCCAACCCTACACAGACTATTACACACAGGGGAAAAAGAGCTATACAAAAACTGTCTTTCAATTATTCTTTTGTATACAGTAACAAAATATTTACATCAACATAGTCTACAAATGGACTTCTCCTGCACCCTGTGAGTCATGATTCTGTCCCGTCTACAGGGTGGACATCAAGGAAATAGCAGTAGCTCAGTCCCACAAGTGACACCTGGCCCTCAGTAAGCGTCATGGACACTGTCCACATCTACCATATACTAGAACTTTGTGCAATATCCTGTCCCCAAACTGTTAGAAGTGCTGGTCATATATTCGCCATTCGAGTCTTTATGTTATGTTTTATTCTTAGTAATACTTTACTATCATGAAAACGTTCTCTTAGTTCATATCTTTGTAGACAGTAACCTATTCAAATACTAAGGGAGTACTCTAAATTGATCATAGATTCGTACATGTGATACACAACATTCTGGCCTCTTGGTTGGACTCACGAATTAATTTTAATTTTGGAATATTGTTTTGAAATATTAAATTTAATTTTAATTAATATTTAATTAATTTTCTGAATATTGTTTAATTTTAGTTTTTGTTTTATGATTTATACTATATCTTTGATTTACAGTCTACTTATAAGGCATGATATATTTTCTCCCACTATTAGAAATTTTAAAAAGTTTATTTCCATTATATAAAAAAAAGTTAATTTCATAATACGTACTACAGAAAGAAAGTTTCGAGATTTGGAGCCAGGAGCGGGACAAAGCCACTAGTCCGTGTTCCATGATGGACAGTCATGAATTTGAATTGCGGAGAACTTCAAGCATGGGCACGGAGCTTGGCTGGAGTCAGCCCAGGCCTAGCGGGCGGGCCCTTAGGCTTCCCAGGAAGCATCCTTCCCTCCCATGGTGCACTTCCGGTCTGTCTGTCCGAGGTCGGGCCTGCCCTCCGCCCCTTCCCACTCCTTCCTCCTCCCCCCTTCCCATCCTTGTTGTGCCACCTCTTTTTGCTCCCCTGACTTGATCTCTGCGTCAGCGCCACTCTGGGGACTCTGCAATTCTCCAGTCTTTCCCTTGCCATCTTTCTCCCTGCCGCATTCTAAGCTGTTCCACCGTTTACCTTCTCTTTCAGTGTCTGCCAGATTGACGGAGGCCTTCTCTCCTGTTGGCCCTCGTTGCTTCTTCCAGCCACCGGCTGCCCGGCTGCCCCGTCTCCCACCCTTCTAACACCGTGCTCCGTCCTGAGGTGGAGTCCTCATGCCTGTGGATTTATGTAGATAACTGGGCTTGTGTTGCTGTAGTGCTTGGCCGTGGCAAACAGAGGTCCAAAGATACATGTGGAATTTAAGATGGGAGTTACTAAGCTATCTGCTGATTAATTTATATTATTTTAATTTCGTATTTTAGCCTTGAGCATTGTCTTTATTTGCTTGCACACCATATAAATAATACAAGTTCCTTTTGCTGAAAAAGCATAAAGATAACCTTTATCTCCGTCTTCCTGAATCTGCAGATAGCCCTAAGTGAGGGTAAAAGACTACACGGCAAGGTTGAGGGCTGCAGGGCAGTGAGAGGGTGGCCAGGCTGAGGGACTGACCCACCGGCCCCCCAAGCTGAGACCCCTGCTCCTCTCTGACACCCCAGCCGCCACCACACAGGCCTGCAGGGCTCAGAGTTCTGTGGGGGGCCCACAGGAGGGGGTCAGGGGCAGATCCTCAGTTCTTTTCCCGCAGGGAGCAGGTAGGCCTAGGCTCTGGGAGGGATCGGAGGAGATGGTCACAGTGCCTCACCCTAGAGGTGAGCCTGAGCCACCATCCCCTGCTCCCCAACACCGTGCAGCCCCCGTGCAGGACTGGGAGTTACAGCCCGAACTGGGCAGTGGGGGAAGCCTGCAGAATCCGGGGCTCCCACCTGTGCACAGCTTAGGGGGTGTTCCAGGAAGCACCTGAGACAGACAGTGTGCGTCCCTATCAGCCAGAGAGTGACAGCAGGCCCATCAAAGAGGTTGCAAACACCCTGTCTTACCCAGGCCACATGTGTAATCCTGATCTCTGGGGGGTGGAAAAATATGGAGAAGGGCGACAGATGCTTCTAAGGACATCGGCTCCTCCAGCAGCTTTGAGCTGAGGCGCTCGGCTCTGGCATAGAGAGGAGTGGCTGTTTAGGGGGTCCCCAAAATGCCCATGGCACCACCAGGGTGCACAGGCTCTAAGAGGACAGAAAAGTTGGGTCCTGATGAACTGTGGCCGTGGTTGCAGTGGCCGGCTGTCCAGTGCCTCCAGACCAGCGGCCAGGCTGAGCTTCCCCCTGGACACTGGAGCCATCAGGACCAGGATGTACGTGGCCAGCTGGGCACCGTGGGGACCCGAGGCTTCCTGGAGGCACAGAGACCTCAGGTGATCTTGGACAAAGGCAGCAGCCCAGATGGGGCACTCGCTCAGTGTCCCCTTGATCCCCAGCAGTGCCTTGCCAGGGCCCGTTCGTCTCCAAGAGAAGCTGGCTTCAGCAGTGGGCACCTGCAGGCTTGCATGCAGCAGACCTAGCGGGCCAGGAGGGACCTTCAGGAAGCATCCGCGGGTCCCCGTAAGTCACATGCCGGGTACACCGTGGGCGGGTCCAGTTCGTGCTCCCACTAGGGCGGCTCCTGGAGCTCAGTCAGTTTGTCCAAGTATCCTGGGCCCTGCTCCCAGGCTCCAGACAATTGCTCCCCTAACCTAGTGCCACCTAGTGCCTTGGTGGTGTACATCTGTGCTTGTGGCACCCAGGCAGGGTGTCAGCCACCATCTTGTGGCCAAGCATGCTGGCCATGGCCTCTTGCAGAGGTGACAGGGACACGGCGGTGAGATCTCAGGCTCTCCTCCTGCCGGCTTGGGCCTCAGCTCCGTGCCCACCCACCACCTCTCACGAGACAGGGCCCTATTTTCGTCCTATTTCCTCTTGCTCTAAACCACTGAGCCTTGCTGTGCCCACTGAAGTTAAAATTTCTGATCCTACAAGACAGACACACTTTTAAGTAAACTAGATGTATGAAAATTCAGACAAGGAAAACAAAATTCGGTTTCATAACTTTCAGGAACCTTGATTGCTAAAGTTTAAACACATCTTCACCACTACAATATGTCTTTAAAGTTGTCTTCATTGTTTAAATAATCTTTTTTTTTTTTGAGACAGGGTCTCACTATGCAGTTCAGGCTGGCCTTGAGCTCACTTTTGTAGCCCAGGCTGGTCTCGAACTCACACCAATCCTCCTGCCTCAGCCTCCCAAGTCCTGGGATTATAGGCGGGCACCACCATGCCCAGCTAATTGTTTAAATAATCATTGAAAATTGTCTAAAAGGAAATACACACCTGAGGATGCATTTTCCTATGGACAGGCCCTATCTTCATGATTCCAGAGGCAGACCAGACTAGATCTTGATTCTGAATTTCCACGTCTGCTCTTTCAAATCACTGCAAGTGTCTAGAAGCTGAGCATCTCTGCCTCTAGGGAGTATTTGTGGAAGTGGAAGACATACGCCCCACTAAGAAATCTGGAGGGAAAGCTCTGTGCAGGAATCTCCTCTGCGTCCCCCAAACCATGAACTTCCCGGCCCCCCAGTGTTACCAAAAGGGGTTCGTCCCAGCACAGGCCCTGACAGTAGACTCCGTCCCTTGCACATGAGGGAGTCCGAGCTTTTCACTCACGGCTCAGGGTCAGGGGAACACGCTGTGTCCCTGTGACTTGTTGCCGTGCAAAGACTTCTAAAACGGAAATGCCTCTAAGTGACCACCTTTAAGCCGATCTGGCAAGGTTCCTGCAGCAGAATGTAGAGAAAAAAAAAATCAGCAGGAAACAAATGACCTCAAAAAATCCTTAAGTGGTTTCCCTCGGTCAGAGCCCCCCTTGGCACAGTCTCAGCCTCCGGTTTTTCATGTCCTGTGGCTCCTAATTAATCATAATTGTGAGTTTATTGTTGTATCTGAACTCCCCTTTCGTAAATGACATGCTTTTCCAACGCTGTGTGTCTTAAAGGGCCACGTCCCATGAGAGAAGCCCATTAGTTTGCAAAGCTGAAACGAGGTCTGCCCTTGCTCCCCACGATGAGATCCCAGAGGTCCCCCCACCCCACTGCAACTCATTGAAAAATGCTTTGAATTTGAAATGGCAGGCGCAAAGTCTGTGCGATGGCTCCGTCAACTTTGCTGTCTCTAAGTCTGGAGGCAAGTTCTGGAGTGAAAATGCAAACGGTGGTGGGGACGGTGGCGAGTGAAAGTCAGGGTTCCGAGTTGGGTGTCCTTTGGGTGCCAACAGAGGGCAGGGATTCCTGATTCAAAGACCTGTTCTCAAACCTCTGCGTTTCCAACAACTTCCCGGTAATAATATGCGAGTTTCTTAACCATCCTGAGCCTTATGGCCCTCATCTGTGAAAGAAGGCTGGTAGTTCATGGGCTTTGGTGTCAGTGAGTAGCAAACTCCATGCGGGAGACTTTGAGAATGATTTTTCAGTGAAAATCACATAAAATCATGGTGTTTACAAAGAACCAACCATGATAGTCCCTTTAGTTCATTGAAATAAGAACACATGGGCAATGCCACTAGCACCGTGCCCCGGAGGGTGACCAGTGTAGGGACACCCACTTCCCCTTCCCCTCCCACTTGTGCCTCCTTCCTTCTTTGGTTTCCAGGGATGAAGAGAAACAGATGCACGCTCGTGCCTACGTCACAGCAGTCTTACTGCGGCCCTCTCTTATGCAGCAGCGTACGTGCAGCTCCTTGGCAAGTTTGCCAAGTGCCAGCCCTGGCTCGGTGGGCCTGGGGTGGAGCCTTGGAATCCACATTTCTAAGAGCCCCCCCCCCCCCGGGAGATGGACGGGTAGGAGCGTAGGACAACAGCTAATAACGATTCACTGAACATTTCAAAATAGCTGGTAGAGAGGCTTCTGAACGTTCTCAACACAAAAGAAACAAGAAATGCCTGAAGAGACCGAGGTGTCAGATGGCCTGTTCTCGTGACACACATTACACATGTGTGATGAAGTATCACACTGCACCCCAAAAGCACTGCCCTTCCTGTGCATCAATGACAAATAAAAATTTAAATCATAGAAATAAATATTGGGGCCCGGCAGGATGGCTCAGTGGTCTAAAGTGCCTGCTTAGGAAAGCTTAGGCAGCTGCAGGGACCGCAGTTCAATCCCCGGCATCACATGCTGCACCAGCCCTGCCCTCAGGGCAGGCTGAGCCGGCCATAAAAATAAACAAATAAACAAACAAAAGTTCTGGAACAAGAAAAAAAAATTAAATAAATAAAATAAAACCCTGGTCCCACCAAAAAATAAAAAGAAAAAAGAAAATAAATATTGCCCACATTAGATCCAGGAGGTAGGCCTAGTGTCTGACCATAGAACAGCAAGGCCCCAGGAAACCACGAATCACCCTCTCTTCATAGTCTGCAGATGGTACAAGCCTGCCCATTTTACAGGTGGGAAAGTTGAGACCCAGTGTAGTGGTTGATACATTGTGTCAACTTGGCTGGGTGACTCAGCGGCCCAGTTCCCTGTTGGTGGGGGTCCTGCCCTGGAATACAATTGGTTCCTCCCTAGAATGTGACGAGGGCCTGCCTAGGATATGATTCGTTCCTCCCCAGAGCAGGATCAGATCCCAACCTGGGGCATGATTGGTTCCTAGGGCACAGTGAGCCCACCTCAGAGTGACTCAGCACAAAGAGACTTTATAAAAGGGCTGAGGAAGGAACCAAGGTCCCACTTCATTGGAGGAGCTTCAGTCTTCGCATTCGGCCTGGACTTTATCATCTGGCTTGCAGCGCAGACTCTTCAGCCTCCAGCTTGGATGTTTCGCCTTCCGTCACAGACTCTTCTGCATGCTTCCTCATCTGACTCTGTGGCTGACTACTGTAAACCAATCTTATAATTCCTTACACATCGTATATTTCGTGTTCATATCCATTCCTTACATTGTATCTGCTCTGTTCCTCTAAGTAAAACCCTGACCAATACTCCCAGTCATGTCTGTGGATTGGGTAAGCTCTCTGGGCTCTATCACCCAGCCAAGTCTCTTAATCCATCAGACTTATTGTTTTCCATTACGAAACTATTTTCTCATTCTTCGTATTTACTTTTCTGCCTTGAAGTCCGTCATTATCACATTTGCTTTTATTTCTGTCCCTGTTTTCCAGTTCCTTTTCAGATCTTCGGTCACGTAAGGCTTCACTGCAATGGACCAGCATCCCCAGTACTCAGTGCCATCAGACGCAACCCATCCTTGGCAGGGACATCTTTAATGGTGCACTTATTGGTAGGGGTCCAGCAGGTTTCAGTCCTCTTCGATACAACTGATACCAGCTAAGTTCTTAAATCAGAGAAATTATTTGCTAGCTCTCGGGATGAGCTATCTCGACCTCTCCCAAAACCATCGAGGGGACAGATAAGCTACGAACTGTCGACTCTGGAATTTCGGGCGCTTCCGGGTCCTGTCCCGGAGGAGCCTGACTCACCCAGTGATGTCTTCTCGTCCACTTTGCTTGCTATCTGGGTATAGAAAACGAGGCCTCATGTTTTGCACCCCTGGACTTGTCTTTGCTAAATCACCTGGCGTAAGACAGTGCTGCCGCCTCATCCTGTCCACTCTGGTTACACAGCCACAGCTGCTCTCCCACGTGCCAAAGCACAATCCCACGAGTGGCCCCGAGTTTCAGACCCACCCGGGGCTCCCATGCCCTGCGCAGGCCACCTTTCCCCTGAGCTGCCAATTCCGCCAGCACCTGCACCGTGGAGACGCAATGTCCAGACCTCTTCTAGAAGCTGGTGATGAGAAGACCACAGCAAAGGTCAGACGAATGAGAGCCGCTTGATCACAGCCAACATACACATGGAGAATTTATTTCAGTCGTTAGATATAACATATTATAATAGTGCAGAAAAGTGCATTTCACTTGGGTCGCTGGCCTCTTCACAAGGAGATGATAAATGTTTTGGAGCTAAAGGGGCCTGGCCAGAAGTCTCAGGAGTGCTGGCCTCCCGTTCCATCCTTGTGTCCCCCGCGTCCTCTCTCACGTCCTCAGTCCCGTCTCCACTGCCGCATCCTTTCCTTGTCTCCTGTGTGTCGCTCTGTCATCTTTGGCGTGTTCCATGAGCGCCTGCAGAGTCCTGAAGGAACTCATTGCTCCACGATCCACCAGGTAACACGGGTGCTCCTGACACCGTCCAGCGCACCACCTCACCACCCTCTTAAGTGACCACTTAACTATGTGCGTGACCGTGCCACGCCCAGTTTAACCCATCCTCTACTGTGGCAAGCTCCTACGAGTCGAACTGGACAAGGGCGTGGTTAACGCCTATGCAGCTGCTCCTCCGCTTTCTCCTGCTTGTTCTCCTTCTGTGTATCTCCTCAGATAATTCTACTAGGTGTGCCTTCTCCTCAAGAAAGCACACTTCCCAGCGTGGTGTTCAAATAAACTGACTACCTTGGCTATAGTATGGTAAGCACCATGCTGCAAAAGTTAGATGCCGAAAGCAACCAGCCCGAGTTGGAGTACCAGCTCGGTGGCTTGCTTCCTGTGTAACCCTGGGCGAGCTATTTAAGCCATCTGAAATTCAGCTTGTTCCCCTATGTTTTGGGACAAAACAACAGTATCTCGCAGGATTGTTGCAAGGATTAAGGAGATGCATGCAAACTGCGGAGGAGTCTGTGCTCTTAGGCCTGTTTCCATGGCAAATGGCTAGAGATAGAGCTGAGGTGTGCAATTTGTTTCTGTTTCGTCTTTATTTTGCCATGAATGTGAGGAGCAGAGAGGGGAGGCCAGTGGTCTCAAGGGGGCAGCGCTTGTCGGGGATGTGATCAATTCTAAACATCTGGCCAGGTACCAGGATTTATAACAAAACACCCGCAGCTGGCCAAGACTCCTTCTTAGCAGTCAATTGGTTGGAGAAAAGAAGTCACCAGGGCTGGGGAGACGGCTCCATGGTCTAAGCGCCTACCTGGCAAGTTCAATCCCTGGTACCACATGCCGTACCAGCCGTGGATCCCCGGGTACACTGTGCTGGCCTCCAAACAGGACATGGTGGCACACATCTGTAATCCCAGCGCTAGGGAGGCTGAGATAAGAGGATCACTAGGAGGCCAAACTGCATAGTGAGACCCTATATCCGATTAAAAAAATAAATATTTTTTTTTAAAAGTTACCAGACATCTAACAATGAGCTCCTCGGCCTACCTGTGAGATCATCCGCCTGTGCCTTTATTTCTACTTCACCCAAGGGCTCCTTTCTCTTCTTTCCTCTCTCCAATGAAAGCAGAGAAAAAGGAAAATTTCCCATTGACCTGGGCTTTCCCTCGATGAGACTCGTGGTGCTCCTTCAGGAACACACTCCGCTAATCAGCGGGATTCTGGCAGCAGAGTGGCCCAGCAGGAGCAGGGCCTGGGCATGAACTTAGGAACTATCTGGGGAGACAAGATAACGAAGGCATTTTTGAGGTCATGCGTTTGCACTTAACAACTAGAAAACAGAGGACATTGGAAATGCCCGAATTAAGCATTTTTTTTCTTGCTTTTTAATTATTAGACCAGGTAAGTCCTTGCTTGACAAGAAAATAAGTTCAACAATAAATCAGATGTGTGAAGGACAGACCAGGCACTTTCCTTATCTAGAGAGGCACTGTGTGGTCTCAAGTGCCAAGAACAGAACAACACATGGTGAAGTCCGTGCTCAGATAGATGAGTCTAATCAGGTCCTAGAACAGTGAAGCCATCCAGCTCCTGTACGTGGGGGCCGGCAGGTCTGACCGTTTTTGTTGTTGTTGTTGTTGTTGTTGTTTTGTTTTGGGTTTTTTTTTTTTTTTTTTGGCTTTT
>PVJA010021381.1:0-35651 GCA_004027025.1 Myocastor coypus | reverse complement strand
CTTTCTGAGTATCAAATATCTTTGACTTAGCTTGGAAATGATATTTTCTGACCATCACTGATATTCTGATAACTTTCCATACAATGTGATATAAGCAGTTACACAATTTTGACACAGATATTTGGAAATTCAAGGAAATACAAAATTGTAGCCTGTCAAGAATATGGTTTTTGGCCCAGTCTCTTATTTTCAAGTACTACTCTTGAGAGAATGACAGTAATTGAGTTTACACCAAGAGCAGTACATATCAAAAAGACAAGAGTGACATGTATTCCAAACATAGTTTTAGCGTTACATTGTGTTATAGTCAATATGCTGAACCTTCTGAAGGTATCTGATTCATCCTGTGTACATAAGTGTATGGTTTTTCACTGGTGGCCCATTGCAATTGCCGAACATTTGACTGTGTATGTATCTGCTTCCTCTTAGTCCTACGAGAAGTATGTTCTTTTCCTTTTTTTCTAAGCAATATCAATAGGGAGTGGGTCATGCCCACACACTGTACTCTGTAGAACGATTGTGAGGACAATAGGCAATATGTCAACTTTCAAAGAAAAGAAAGCGGAAAAGAAAAACAAAAGTAATGTTGATTTAGAAGGGTTAATGTTTAATTGTTTGATCAATCTTATATACCTATATGTATTAATCTAAACTGATCTGATGATGAAAATATGTAATATAACCATTGTTAAATTTAAACAATAAAAAATTGAAACTTGAAAAAAATAAATAAAAAGAAATAAAATAAAAAAGATAAAATAAAATAAACACCAAGAAAATACTTTAAAAAATAAAAACGCCTTAAAAGTAAGCCTTTAAAATAGTGAGTATAAGAGAAAAGTTCATTTAGAAACCTATCTCTTTATAATTTCATTCTGTCTTTATTTCATTGCTAGAGCTCTGTGTATCAAGTAGAAACTTCTCAGGATTTGATTTTAGGAGTCAATGACTTTCTTCATGAATAAAATTTTCCGAGTGATAAATAGATGAATATTTTGTGCATTTCATTACCATCTTATTGGCTGTCTTTATGCACAGTACAATATTTAATGAGAGATCAATACTTTCAGGGTGCACTTTATTTCACTTCCTTTACTTAAGGTCTGGGTGGCTACCAAGGCACTAATGCTGTTACCACACTCTCCATCATTGTTTGCAAGAAAAATCTCCAGAGATCCTGTTTCATATTTAGCACTGTGAAGAGTACGTTGAAAAACAATTTTACAAGCACATAAAGCTGAAAATGGTAGTGCATGCTTGGGAGGAGAATGATACACATGATACAGTCATTAAGGTGTAATGTAATTACAATTTTAGATTTTAGAAAATTATTGATCTAACAAACTGGTTACTTAAACCCCTAGATTAATAAATAGTGTCATTTGGATTAAAAATACAATTATATGATGCATGTACATATGTAGACTTGATTACACTTAAATGTGCTGGATAGTAGGCCAATAATCATCATTATGCTTAATTGATAAAAAATTTATTAAGAGAAATCATGGAATGGGTAGAAAAGACACGATTCCTATACCTGGACACCACGTAGAAATCTGCTTAATGAGTCAGATGTTTATCTTCTTTGCTTCCCTAAATCACCCAGTTGAGTGAGGAGTTCTTCTTCAATTTTATAAGCATTGATAGACACCTATAATGGGTTGCTGAGATAAGTATTAAAGGATTCAGATGGCTTTAAGTGTGTTTTTGTGTATAATCATTGAATTTCTATTCTACACTGTGAATTTACTTGTGCAACAGTTCTTATAAATACATATGGAGAAATTTTAATAAGTTTAGACTTTTCTACCTCTTGCAGTCTAGCCACAGCAATGACTTCAGGGAAAAACCCTGTTTTACTTGTTAACAGATGAAAGCTGAGGGTACTCTCTGGGGGCCGATGTTTGGAATTTATGTATGTTTTTTCAATATTAATTTCTGAGGAAAATTCTCAGTTGCAAATATTTTTGTAAACAGTCGCTTTATTTTGTATTTAAAGAATATGTTCATGTAAAAGGAATATTGATCCTGCCTCTAGTCCCAGCACTCTAAAAGGTGAGGCAGGAGATAACAAGTTGAAACACAGCCTTGCCAACCTAGACCCAAAATAAAATAAAATAAGAACTTCGGTATAGTATAAATCAGGGTGAAGGATTTGTGTTATATATATATACATATAATCACGAGAAGCAAATTGGAAGCAAGAGTTTTTTGTTTTTGTTTTTGTTTTGTTTGCTTGTCTTTTTGATACAGGTCTCACAATGCAGTTCAGGCTGGCCTTGAGCTCACTTTTGTAGCCGAGGCGGGTCTCGAATTCACACTGATCCTCCTGCCTCAGCCTCCCCAATGCTGGGATTACTTGAATGCACCACCACTTCAGTCTAGCAAGACTATTTTGAAGATGGAGAAGAAGGTTAGAAAGGGAGGGATGCAAGGGAGAGGGAAATAATAAAAGTGAAAATGATTGAAGTATGTTAAATACATGTGCCAATTTCCCAAAACAAACTTCAATGTTTTGTAGTATTAAAATGCATTAGTGAAAAAAGATTATGTTCCTGAGGAAAGAATGCTTAACTTTCTTTCCTGCTTAATATTACTACCATTTTTTTTATGTGTGTGGGTGTGGTACCAGGGATTGAACACATGACCTTGTACTGGCCATATTCAAAGGGTGTGTACCCCCAGACCCACTATGACACATTCTAGTACTTAAAATATCCTTTCATGTTCAGTCCTACAGTTGAAGACACAATAAGAATGAATGCATAATAAAAGAAGTCTAAATTAATGGCTACCTTTTAAGTATACTTAGGTTTTACCGTTTATCTTTTTGTTATTGATTTTTAAAGAAGACATATTTGCTATATCTCTATTTGATGCACAGATTGAATGTAAATATGTATTTTTCTAGTGAAACACCAATATTCAAATAACTTATCAAATGCTCAGGACAGAGAATGATAAAGGAAAAGAAAGACAGCTATGTTAAGACTAATGTCCTTTTAAAGCTAATAGTAGTATTTTAAAACATTCATAAAGATTCATTTTGACAAAAAGCTGTTGATACATCCTATTCAAAATGTTTCTATCACATATATTTCTATTCATAGAAGAGTAGTTTCTTTTTATTATATTTCAAATTAATTACTTGTTTACTGATGCTGAAATTGTTAGCAATGAACATTTATTAAAACAGTAAAAGCTCTAAGGCTAGTGTTTAAATGTATATTTTCATTTTACAATGACAATAACCCCATAGGAAAAGCACTATTATTATTTGACTTTGTAGTGTTGGAAAACATTAGACAGATGAAAAGATTATAAAGTAGTAAGATTTAGGAACCTCCTCTTAGGACTGGGGAGATAACTCACTGGAATAAGTGCTTGACTGGCAAGCGCGAGGTTCTGAGTTCAATCTCCGGTACTGAAAAAAAAAATGAACCTCTTATTGAACGTATTTCTGAATTAATCACTACTCACTCAAGTAACTCTAACCTAGACACTGAGTCAGTGAACTCTATGGTTCTGACTTGTAAAACTGGACTATTTTGCTTGATTTTTTATTGTTTTAATATTTTAAACTGTAAAGTAGCATTATTCAGAAATAATTTTTTTGAACTGGTATTTTTAAGTACCCCCATTAATATTAGAGTTTCCTGGGTAATTCTTTTATCTTTCTAAGTAAAGTAAAATAAAATTACTTTAGGAAAATTAATATAATCAATAGTGAGTCTTGACATGATTTCCATGAAAAGGAATAACTATTACTCAATAAATGTTAGTTTTCATTTAATGTTTCAATTGGACAATGGTCCCGTCACCATTTTCAAGGATAAATGTCTTTGATTATGTAATAAAATTTTGTTTAATATATTCTTACGCTGATCAAGTACTGAGTATCTTCAGACTGAACAATTAACATTGAGTTTTCCATTATATGGTAGGAAATAGGAAATGCTATATTAAAATTTATCTGTTGCAAAGTTTCTAATGATTTCTGTCATCAGCTTATCTAAGATTTACCATGTCAGGTAAGCAGAAACAGTTTCTTGAGCACACATAGATTCAAATAGAAGTGGGAATATTAATAAATGTCCCTTTACAGATGCCTCCAAAAATCCATAGAATTTTTCTCCTTTTAATTTTCTTTATTTATTATATTCAGTGCAGTGTCTACAGGGTCTACAGGATCTCACTACACAGCTTGGACTTGCAGTGATCCTCCTATCTCCCAAATGCTGGGATATTAGAGACACACTGTCATGCCCAGTCTCAACTGCCATTTCAGCATTTCCCGAGATGGGATAAGTGTTGCAGGCTGGGGATCAAAACTCTGACCCCCACATCTCCGTAAGCAGGTGCTTTAGTCCACTGAGCTATTTGGCTGGCCCTTGTTCTCTTTCTTAAATGTGTCAACTTATTGGAAATTAACATTATGATACCAGACAGATACAGTTGCTACCACAAATAAAGCGGATAGATCTTTTAGTTAAACACCATGACATGCTCTATTAGAAATATTTCATTTTATTCTCAGATTTTTAATATGTCTCTATGCACATCTAATTTCTGAAAGATAATGCAAATTATTTTGAATCATAAAAAACATAATTTTCATGCTTCTTCAGAATGTTACATCTTTTATGCCAATGTATACAGATCCAGAGCTTCATTATGAAGGAGTTTTCCCTGTTCCCAGTTCTGTTTTTCAGATGGTAGGGAAAAGATGAATGGAAGTCAGTTTTGATTATTTTCTTTGAACAAAAACTGTTCTGACTGGGGCCAGCGGGATGGCTCAGTGGTCTAAAGCGCCTGCTTAGGAAAGCTTAGGAGGCAGCAATCCCCGGCACCACATGCTGTGCCAGCCCCACCCCCAGGGCAGGCTGAGCCAGCCATAATAATAAATAAATAAATAAATAAATAAATAAATAAATAAATAAATAAATAAAGTTTACACATTTGTAAAAAAGAAAAAAAAAAAAAAACTGTCCTGACTGCATAAGTATATTAGTAACGTTTTGAGATTTTACTAGACAAGTTGCTGAACTTAGGAAAGAAATTTTAAAAAGTCATTTCTCCCTCAATGCACTTATTTCAAAAAGTACAGAGTGGTGAGATATGGCAATAAGGTGGAAATTTTAAAAATTTAATTTTTAAGTGGGGAAAAAAATAGAAATGTTCTGGAAAAATGAGACAAACATTTTAGATATATTACAATTATTATCACTTGGAATAGTCATTATTTAAATAAGTCATATTGCATAATTGAAATTCTATCTGAAATTAGAATATATTCATGTATTTAATTTGGTAATTTTTAAATCTTTATAGATGCATAGCTGCATATTCATGTAATTATGTTGTAATTTGATGCATGCACACAAGGTACAGTGATCAAGTTAAGGTAATCTGAATTTCTCTATCATTGAACGTTTGTCATGCTGTTTTTTGTTTTTTTCTGGTTTTCTTATTTTTACATTTTTTAAAAACTGGTGTCTCAAGTCAGGCCCTTTGCACTGAACTGCCTTTCAAACCTTTTTTAAAATTTTAATTTCAGATAGGATTTCACTAAATCGCTACACTGCACAAGAGCGGTCCAAACTTGTGACTCTCCTGCCTCATCATCTCCCATCCAAGTACTAACCGGGCCCGACCCTGCTTAGCTTCCGAGATCAGCTGAGATCGGGCGTATTCAGGGTGGTATGGCCGTAGACTGCCTCAGCATCTCAGAATCCTGAGATTACAGGATGTGCTGACACATTCAGGTCTTTTCTACTTCTTCATAAAATATATAGTAAATCATCTTACAGTATAATTATCCTACTGTGTTGTACGGTGATTTAATTTATTTCTGCCATTTAATCACATTTTGGTACTAGTTCTACAACTTCTTCTGCTCTTCACACTTGTAAATTTTCCCACCTTGTATTTGTCACAATTATATGCTCTGATTCTATCAGATCACCATCTTAACATCATGTGAATCAGAAATGCAGTATCTGTCTTTCTGTGTCTACATATTTAACTTTTCATGATTTCCTCTAATTCCATGTTGGAACACATGACAAAATCTCATTTCTTTATGAACGAATACAATTCATATGTATGTGTATATATATATATATATATATATATATATATATATATATATATATTTAGTCATGTATTCATTCACTTACATATTAAAGAGATTCTTCACTAATCCAATATCTTGGCTAATGTATATAGTGCTATAGCTGTGCTGGTAGGTATCTCTTTGATGTGCAGTTTCATTTTCTCAGTTTATATACCCAGTACTTGGAATTGCTTAATCATATGACAATTCTATATTTAGCTTTTTCATATTATTTCCCATAATGGTTGCATTAATTTACATTAAGAGCATCATTGTGTGAGTTTTCTACCTCCAAAGCAGCAATCGGTATTTAATAAAAGACATTTTTTTCTTAAGTTAGACTCTACCTTATTGTTATTTTAAATTGTATTTCCCTGATGGTTAATGATATTGACACCTTTTACATATTTTTGTCTATTTGTATACTACATTTTAATAAAATATTCAGCCCACTTGTTCAGTTATGTTTTGCCTTGTTTTGTTTTGTTTTGTGTTGTGTTGTGTTGTTTTGTGGGATAGGTTCTTATGATGTTCAAGGATGACCTTGATCTTGTCTTGTAGTTTAGGCTGACATGCGCTTTTGACTCACCTTTCCAGTGCTGAGATTATAGGTGTGTGCTCCTGTCCATTTTTAGAGTAGTTCCTCCCCACCCCCGTGTACATTTTTAGTTCCTTTTGTTTCTGAATGTTAATCTGTAGTTGGAGGAATAGTGGCCAAATATTTTCTCCACTTTATTTCCTCTACTGGTCAGCAGCATTCTCAATTAGGTGTAATTCTGTTTGAGTTTTATTTTTCGTTGCATTTCTTTTCTATGATTATGGGCAAATCACCATCTATATCAATGACATCATGTATTTTTCCTGTTTTCTTCTATTGATTTCACAGATTTGCATCTTACATGTAAGTCTTTAATATATTTTTAATTTTATGTAAGTTAACAGATAGAGGGTCTTGTATTCTTTTGCACATAAATATCCAGTTTCTAGAGCTGTATATTATTATTTTTATCTTATTTTATTTTATTTTTTCGTGTTTCAGAACTTTTGTTTGTTTATTTTTTAGTTTTATGGCCTGCTCAGCCTGTCCTGAAGGCAGGGCTGGCGCAGTATGTGGTGCCGGGGATCGATCCTCGGTCCTTGCCGCCGCCTAAGCTTTCCTAAGCAGGCGCTTTAGACCACTGAGCCATCCTGCCAGGCCCAAGAGCTATATATTATTAAAGATAGTGTCCTTTCTTCAATGCATACACATTGTTGTCTTTGTTAAAAATCAGTTCACTGCGGATGTGTGAATTTATATCTGGGCTCTCTGTTGTTTTACATTGGTCTATGAGAATACATTATAAATAATTTACTGTTTGATTCACGTAACTCCAACATTATATCAGTCTACAGAAGTATGGCCTGTAATGTGTATAATCCATTTGCATTCAGAGTTTGCAAGGGAACAATTTAGTATGGGACACGCAATTTGTAGGACTATTTTATAATAGTTACCTAAGAGTCAAATGCAGTAGTGCAGGAAATCTGTTCACACACTAAAGACCAAAGAATCCAGCTGAGGGCCTGGATGCAATGGTAATGTCCTGCATGACAGTGCCCCCATGAGACTAATTGGAGGTTGGGAGCCCACAAATATGTCTAATACAGGCCTATTTCAAGCATCTGTGCTGAAAAGGCCCAAAGGTCAGTTTTGTAAGGTAGAAAGTCTATACTAGTGAGATGAAGAAGGATCTGCACCAGCAGGCTGAGGGCTTGGCACAGGAGCCAGCAAGCAACGCTCAAAGTAAGGCCCACAGCTCCACTGCAAAGGACTGAAGTCAGCCTCAGCAAGTGGGACCTGAGTGCTTCCCGTGGTGAGAGCAGCGGAGTTTCCCAACAGAAAGCCATCTCAGCAAGCTTCTCCAGGGGATTGGATAGTGCGCTGGCTTCTCCTCCAGAGCCAGGGTGCAATGCTCAAAGTAAGTACCAGAGCTCCCCCAAGGTGAATCACAGCCATTCTCAGTGACAATAGGGCCTTGAGCTCCCTTTTATGATGAGAATATCTGAGTTTCGATCAAGAAAGTAAACCTGAAAATCCCCTCCAGGAAAACTAACAGCACGCACACTTTCCCGCCAGGTCTCCTTTATATCCTGCTGGCAACAGTCCTCAGGTGGGCCTCACACCCACACTACACTGATTAAGGTCAGCTGGGTGTTACAAGTTCACCATCAAATAAATTTTTATTCTTTTTCCTTTCTTTCCCCCTTACTCACGACAGATAACCTTTAAAGAACTATTACCTTTATTTTTTATTACATTTAGTAAGAAATAACAATGTGACAGTTTCAAAACACATTAGTAATATATTTCCAATAATTGATATAATGCATATTGTTGGACTCCTAGTAGTTATACAGAGCACAAGGTGTAGTAGTGACAATTTTTCTAATCATAATTGGTACAGAAAATTTCCTCTCATTGAACTGAGAGAAAGCAGCTATATGCATAGTTCAATGTTCCATAATTGCAGTGGTTTACTGGCAAAACTGATGGTGCTGGAAGCTGTTTATTTAAGCCTTTTACAGCTCAGCATATTAATCTAGCTTTACGTTTTATGCCTCATGGTTAAACTTTTCTGCTGGGTGGTCAAGAACAAGTTAAAGCAAGACCTGTATAACGAAATGTGAAACTTTTGTATCTCCCAAGGTCAGTCAAATCCCCTCCAGATTTACTTTGGAACCATGTACAGTGCTTTGTAGAAGTGTAGTCAGTGTCAGCCATCTAGATGAGTCACGGCCATTGCGTGACCAGTTTGCTCTCTGTAAAAGTCTGAGAGAATGTTTTCTCTATAGGTGACTCTCTTTAAACACACTAAACTTCATTTATCCCTTTCCTCTGTAGTCCCATAATCTCCTTGAAGAGAAAATTTGGGCAACCACTGAGTTATAGAATGTTACAGCACAGGTTCTCTTATGTCCTGAGTCCTTACTAACCTTGAACGGTTAGGGCCAAAATATTGGCAATCCTCGTAGCCCTTCTTTTTCTCTAATTTTTGTGTTGTAAACTTACATTCTTAACCCTCCAAAAGAAAAGCTCAAAGATACTATTACTCTATAATGTAATACTTCAGCTTAACATCGCCATCTTTCTGAGTATCAAACATCTTACGCTTAAATTGGAATTGGCATTTTCTGTCAGTCATTGATATAAATCTCTATAGAATGTGATAAAATCAGTTACACATTTTTACACAGAAATTTGGAAATCTAAGTATATACAAAATTGTAGCCAGTCAATCCTATGGCATTTTTCCTAGTCTCTTACTATCATTTAATATCCTTTTTTGTTTTGTTGTAAACCAACCACTTACTTGAGAGAGTATACCAGCAACTGAAATTATATTAGAAGCAGCACACATTTAAAAGACCAGAATGACACACATTCCAAGCATAGTTTTAGTGTTACATATTGCTATACTCAGTGTGCATAATCTGTTAACATTAGAAAATATGTGTGATCCTATCAGAGCTGCCATGACTTCATGACATTACCAAATTCTGAAGTACTGGGAACTCTCTTTCTAGATATTCTTTCTAGAAGATTCTTTTGAGACTGGACAAAACCAATGAAAATGGTAATGAGATTTTACATTCATTAAAACTAAGAGAAGGCACATGCTCTGCATATAAGTGCAGGCCAATTAAAAGCAGAGTAGCAAGTATACTCTACAGCATGGGAATGGACTGCTCTGAAAAAAAGTACAACAGCTCAGAGATAAAAGGCCATCTTCCACTCCTCAGGCTGATGCCACGTAGTCTGCCCTATCAAAATCATCCTTGAGTTCTTACAAAACTGAAGATAGTGCTTTCTGACCAGCTCCACCAGCATGGGTTTTTTCTATGTCTTCTGTATTCTCGGATTGAAAGGACACAGCAATCTTCTTAGCTAGCTGGCATTGATCTAATAATCCCTTGCCTCATTGGTTACAACTTATTAGTTCTTTTGAAAACATTGTACTTCCTATTGTTGTATCCACACAAGAATAGAAAACAAAATATAAAACAGCAAAGATCACTAGAGTAACAGTGATTCCATGCAATTTTGCTGTAGTTAATTTCAATTGTGATTTAAGATAGTTTTCTTTTGGGGGGAAGTATCAGGAATTGAACTCAGGACTTCACACACTCCAGGCAGGGGTTGTGCCACTGAGCTAAATCCCTGACACCAGTATTTTTTTAAGACTATGGCAAGTCAGCCTTAAAATTAGTATGGCAACATCCATTTTTTGGTCATTTGAGCTTCACATTTCCTCAAAGAGCCTGAGTTCTAGAGTGACAATCTTTACTTGCAAATCACTTGCCTCAGTATTTAAGAAGTAGATTGATTTAATGTATGTGGGACATCTTTCCTTATTTTCACAGCTATCAAGTTTGAAAAGGAGAATGGGTGTTTTGTGACACCCTCCATCCAAGCCTGAATGAATGTCTTTATCTTTCCTCTGTATATCTTCTGATAATATCAGATGTATTTTGCATACATCAAGAACTTTCAAAAATCTTCATTGCTCCATCTTTCCTAAGATTAAGGAATGCACTATAGTGACAATTTAGATAAAAACTTAATAAGCAGGGTGAAAGTCAGCACAAACTATCTCTACTTTTTTAGTTTCTCACTGGTAAAGGAGCAGAAAGGAAAGGTCAACTTGAAATTCATGACACGTGAAACTGGAATGACTGTAATATTAGAATCTTTCTTCCCATATCTTCGTAGCTTTATCCTATTAAGTTTAGCATCTAAGGGCTGGAAAAATAGCTCAGCAGACTAAGAACTTGCTATATCAAGCACAGGGACCCTGGTTCAATCTTCAGTCCTGCATACCACACCAGCCCCACTTCGGGGCAAATGGAGCTGGCAACCGATTCTCAGTGTGGTGGCACATGTCTTTAACTCCAATGCTTGGGAGGCTGAATAAAGGAGGATCAGTAAGAGGTCAAGCTGCTTACTTAGACCCTGCTCAAAAAAAAAAAATCTAAACATTCCCTACAAGTGTGGATATGTTGAAAACTACAAAGGAAAAAAGAGGAAGAAACATGGTGCTATATTTTCAGATATTATAAGATAGAAATTGAAAGATGACCCTGAATGCTGTAAGAGAAATGGTATAAACAATGGAAGATAAAGTGAGAAGTTAAGAGTCCTACTAAATTACACGAAGCACTAAAGGCAAAATAAATCAACTTTAAATATGAACTATTCATGGGAACCTGCTACTAAGCTTACTTTCATGTACTCTGCAGTAAATTCTCTCCTACAAGGTCATTTATTATCTATTTTATCATTCCATTTTAATCTAGTAATGTAGTAATTCTAATTATTATTATGCTTCATTTCTTTCTCTTCCTCCCTTGTGACCATTTAGAGATTCAAAGGTACTGTATGCTTAACTAAGTGCACTTCATTTATTTTATGAAGTAATCTAATTATAAATTTAGATTACATATTAACTTTTTAAATTTTATATTAGGAATTGATATTTCTATTTGTGGATATTACATTTCCAGATTCAAACAAGTAAGGATAAAAAATCTTAAATTTTATTAGCACTCAACACATTTAGATGCATTTTCTCATCCATAGTACCCAACCAATGAGCAGTGCTTACAGTATATGGCACTTATATCATATTACATATTAGAGATAAGTGGAGATGTTTTTCAGTCATAGGTTATAGGCAAAATGTATGCCATGATTTATATATGTTAACTATACCATGTTAAAAAGGGACTTGAGTATATGTAGATGTGCATGGAAGTTGTCCAATAATCTCTGGCAGAGACATAACTCCATATTTCAAAATGAAAATCTATAGGCACAAAATCTGTTCTAACTAGTGCAATACCTTTTAAGTCTTATATATAAACAATATAACATTTACAAAGACTAGTCAGTATAATTTTGATTAGTTAGCAGCTGGAATACAGTGTGGTATCTTAGTTAAAGGAATGTGTAAAAAGAAATCCATCCCAGTTACAGCCTAGGGGTTCTGAAATATATCGAATTACTTCCTCTCCAGTGACTCCTCTCACTGAGGTATGACAGCTAGAAGAAATGTCAGGATTGAAAAGAAGGACCGAGAAACAGGCACCAGTGCCCAGCATCAGGCTGGTCTCTTTCCCTCTATAGTCATGATTAATCCTGTCAGCATAAAAAAGCTCTAAAGACACTGGCTACACAGTGTCCAATAGCTTTGGTCCTATAGATAGAATCAGGTCTTATATTTGGGACATAAGACGTTGCCACAATGTTAAAAACAAAGAATCCTCAACAGTGTCCCTTGTTTACAATGGGGACCATATCTAAAACACTAAATGTGACATTGGTTTAACCTAAATGCTGTGTATTGATAAATATATTGTTAGCCTCGTTGATTTCTGACTCAACTCATGTACTTCATGTTGATAGTAAATACAGCTGTGATCTTATAGATGAGACTTCTCAAAAGTAAGATTTCCTAATGTTTTATAATACATTATAGGTGTGCTATTTGATAAAGACAATTAGACTTTTTGATTATGATTTTAGTCAGTATTTACAGATGTTTTTCAATTAAAAGACAAAAGTGTTTACAAAACGTTTTGTACAAGTAAAAATAACTTGCTGTCGTCACTGTTCTCTCACAAGGTGTAACTAAAAATATACAATACTGTACTTAGGCTTCTTAATAACATAAGATATTAATCTGATTTTCATAAGTTCTAAAAATTTAGAGATAATTATAAGTTAGAGGAACTTATACCAAACTGTCAGACTCCATAAATAAAGGAGTCCAAATACAAATGTGATAACTCAAATGCTGATGCTTTGATTATACATGTGCTAAGCTCTCAAATTTGTGTTGTAAAAGATACCAAAACACAGGTAAGCATACAGGTAAAACCTATAGTAAATATGCCTGATTAATCTCATTATTTGGACCATGGATACTTGTTTGTTTGGCTTTGTCTCTTCCAGACTCAAAGTTACACATCTACCCAAGATAAAAGTGCCTGGTGTCTATTGAGGACCTTTAGTTAGACCTTTGGAAGAGTACCTCTGACTGCCAATTACAACTACAACCCTTTTTAGCCTGAAGAAGCCAGAGCAGTCATTGCCCATAATTCCCTCATGTCAGTTCGGGTTACTTCTTCAAAGGGGGGGAATGTTGTAGGCAGCTAAATTAAATAGATTACATATTAGATAGATAAGCAGTCAGTTGGGGCCAGGCCCTAGAGGACAATATGGAAAGCAACTTGACTACAGCTTTACAAGGGACAGGCACCCTACCTGTACGCCAGACCTTAAAACAGAAAAGTAATGAAATGCAGCCACCCACTCACTTAAAGTTAAATATCAGGGATTGATATTCTATTTTTTGTTTTCTTTTTTGAGGGGGTGGGATTGATATTCTAAATGAGTATCTATCACCCAAAAGAACATAAACCAGCCAGAAACTCAACCTCAACAAAAAGAACCCTTATTTCATATTCATGCCTGCTTGCTATGTGACTTGCTTCCTAATTTGCTCCCGATTTAATCCATTTTACCTGAACAGTGATGCTTGTAATCTCATTGCTTGACCATGACTTTGTCCCACCTCATGATCACCTAAGTGAGTTCCTCTAGTTTCACCTTAGGTCCGCCTTATCTTATGGTTTTGCCCTATAAGACCCCTAAAAAAAATTCACAGGCAACACACTTGGGCCCCTCTTCTATTATCCTCTTAGACAGAAGCTTTCTTTCCCAATAAACATTTTATTCTAAAATAAAAATAAGTACAAAATCAATGTTTGAGTGGATCATTTCATATAGCATCTCTGTTTTAAAGTTATATATATAAGCAAAAAATGCAACAAATAGGAACATTATCTAGAACTAAAAAACAGGAAATAGTATTGGATGTTATATATGCAAAACGCTGATGGCAGGTAATCAATGGATTTGTGACTAATTTTATACCCCACTGCTCATTGCAGTTCCTCTGCCTAATGCAGATAATCACAGCTTAGGTTCAAGTGACTTAACGTCCCAGCAGCTCTGTTAAGTCTCTGCTTCCCTGGACACTGCCAGAACACTCAGGTCTCAAGGTTTAGGAATACTGGGTTAGATTGAGCCCAGTAATAATAATGTTCTTTTTGTACTAATAGTGTTTATACAAGATATCAAGTCTGCATCTTTACTCTGAATCAATACTACGAAGACAATAATATACAATGTATTAATTATTGGAACAGTCCTACTAACCTGTTGTGAAACTCATTGCTATATCTTTTCATTAAAATTAATAAAAAATCTACACATATATAAAAGTTAACAAATGTTCAGATTAACTGTAACTTTCAATAATTTTGTGTGAATGTGTAACTAAAGAATGTTGAAATAAATTATATGTATTTATAACCCATTCATAATTTATTAGTCTAACTCTGCTGTTGACAATCTAACCCTGTAGGTTAAATCTATTTTGCCATCTGTTTTAGTACATAAATATTACTGAGATACAGTAACGTTTTTGTGTGTGTGTGTGTGTGTGGTTTTTTTTTTGTTTTTTTTTTGTTTTTTTTTGGTCACATTGGTTAAGGTTTTTGATAACACAGCAGAGATAAAACATAGTGGTGAATATCATAAACAGCCTTCAAAGAATATAAGATTTATGGCCGGACACTTTACCATAAAGTTTGCCATTATCTAAACACTAGTAAAGGGGCAGCATGGGTTGTCTGTCCTTCTAATTGTGAACTTGAGCAGTCACCATGTTTAGGTAGATCCCAACAAAGAAAAATAATTAGTAACAATGTTATGCTTTAATAGCAATAATATTGAAGTAAATATTACTATTGAGATGTTTTAGTAGAGGCACTAGAGGAAATTCAGCTCTTCTCTCTTTGCCAAAATTTTATTTTATTTTATTTTATTTTTTTTGTGGAGCCGGGGATTGAACTCAGGTCCTTGTGTTTGTCAAGCCAAAATTTTAAACAACAATAATGAAGCCCAAGTAAAACTGATCATGAGCCTCATACTCTGAAAGTGTTAACATATTTGGTATTTTCCTTTTGTTTATCTTAGTATCTTTTAAAATCTGCAGTTAGGGCTAAGGAACTTAAATAATATAAGTTGTCTTTTTCTCAAAAATCTATAGAGAGAAGTTCAGCTGCCATGAGAAAGATGACCCCCAAAAAGTGGCTTCTTGAAAATTGAAGTTTATGACCTCATTGCTAACTGTCCCTGGGGTATACTATAGTGTAATTAATAATTCTTTACTACATTGGCTTTCAGACAATGAGAATTATTTCCATCTCATTTCTTTACCATTCCTAAGAGGATTGATATCATCTTTTCTTCTTCAGGATAATATAATAAATTACTATAAACTAGTTGGCTTATCAAAAGCATAAATTTATCCTCATGATGGCATCAGCTGGAAGTCTAAGACTTGTGCCTGGTCAGGGTCTAGGGAGGGCAATCTTTCTCACTGAAACTATTGTGGCTGACATGTAATTGTACACAGAGAAAGTCCATGGCCCCTCTTCTTTGTACAACACCATAATTTTTTAGGACATCTATTCACTGACAAGCGCTGTACTCTCATGATCTAATCAACTTTTAAAGACCAACTTCCAAACAACATCTTACCAGAATTAGATTTTAATATATATATATTTTTTGGGAAAGACACACATTCAGTTTCTACCAGAAAATAAATGACACCATGCCCATTTCCAGTATGTAAAATTTGGCCCTATGTACTGGTGCACATAAATAATGATTCAAGGCTCCTATATAGAAATTATCGGTCTCCTCATATGCACTCAGAAATTTAGTCACAGGGCGCCCACATTTCTACAAAGGGACTTGGAAACTGCGAGTGAACACCTAAGTTCCTAAGCACTTCTCTGTTTCTGTAGGGAAATGGATGAATGGATGAGGTTTTGGATACAAAACAACAATATTCATAAGACAAAAAGTAAAAATGTTATCATTTTAGGATTTATGGAATAACTAGTACATATGTGACTTTATGGTTCAGTTATTTTCCAGCTGGAAAAATCCTACAATAGTTAATGAGAAATATAGAAAACAAAAGAATTAATTGAATTTTACCTTAAGGAGGATTATATTATTATGCAAGAGTCTACTAGTTTAACTTTGCTATTATATTTCATTTTACAATCTTCATTTCCTCAAGTTCCTTCCTGAAACTTGTGGTCCAGTGGCATCTATTTGTTCCTGGAATTCCATTGGTTAATTGCAATCTACTACAGCAAGAATAAAGAGATAAATACCTATCTGCAGCTGTAAGGAGCCAAGAGATATCTAGCTCAGTCAGAGCACTGGCTAATTGGAACAAAGGCCTTCACCCAGGATTGAACCAGGTTTTATTAATTTGTAGAGAGGGGAGTGGCTCAAGGATGAGTGACTGAGAGGAAGGCAGAAAGCACTGAGTGCTGTGAGCTGGGGTAGGTAAGAGACTGTTAACACCTCTACACCATGCAGAGAGAGCTATGCAGAAAGAGTAACCTGCATGACACAGCTTGAGCAAATACCTGTGCTTTGGGTCCGTGAATCAGTTTTGATATCTAGTCTTCATACCCTGAGGCCATAAATTCTTTCCCAAGCCTCAGTGTCATCCCACAGTGCAGTGTCATTTGGCCTAGCTCACACAGACTACCTGGGAGCTATAGTCAGGGCTTCACTGACCTGTTGAATTACTCAAAAGCTACACATAAGTTCCTGACCAGGGCCAATTTGCATTGCTTAAAGATGACTAGTAGATTAAAAAAAAATATCTTAGCAGCTACTTATGTATCAACACATGAATATAGTACCATGTTTAGCTAAAATGGAGACAAATGTCCTTTTAAAAACATTTATTTATTTGTTTGTTTATTTGGTACAGGATCTTGCCACACACCTCAGACTCTTAGTGTTCCTTCTGTCTCAGGATCCCATCACTGGAATTACAGGTGTGTGTCATCACGACCAGTTTCAGGACCAGTATAGAGCTTCCAGGGTTCCAGGGCTGGCAGGGCATGCAGTACCAGGGATCAAATCCTGGTCTCGCACTTGCCAGGCAGGCACTTAGACCAACAAGCAATCTTACCAGCCCTCAAGTGCTCTTTTTTTGAAGAGAGCCATCACAGTGGTCTTCCATACTCAGCATCTATCTATCTATCTATCTATCTATCTATCTATCTAATATATATTATATATAATTATATATTATAAATTATATTATATATTACATATTATATTATCATATACAGTATAAATTATATTATATAATATATTATATATTATGTATATTATATATTATATATTATAGTTATATATTATATATAATATATGATATACATTATATATTATAATTAATGTATTATCTATAATTGTATATATTATATATAATAATAAATATATCATATGTAATATATGATATATATGTTAAATATATAATTTATTAAACTATAGGAACATAAAACACTAAACAAATGAACATTTCATAGTATGTTTTTGTTGATTAATTTCTATTCTTCAAGTATAGCTACTTTACTAAAATTCTATAATGTGTTAGTCATTCTTGACACGCCTTATTTGTCAGTAAATTTTTAAACAATGCAGGTGATTTTTCCTTTCATTTTGGAATGTGATGGTGGGAAGAATATGGAAAATATTGCTAGAAAAGATCGAGATATGAGTTTAACTGTGACTAAATAGATTTGAAATAAAAATAAACACATATTTTAAACAAAAGTGCAAGTAAACTTGGAGCTAAATTTAATTTATCTCTGATTAGGAATGTTGTTTTCCTTTGGGTAAATGAGCTTCAACTTGAACTGCTTCCTCAAAATAATCTGTGTCCTAGTCTCCCAGAAATTGAAGTCTCCATCGCATCACAGCTTCTAGGTCATTTCCCCCTTTTAATTCTTTTCTAAGCTTTTGGGCAGATCCATGGAAATGAGAGAACTTCCAATTTGGTTCATTTTCCATCTGTGATGTACATACACAGAGATATTCCCAATGTGGCAGTTCCTAAACTCTGCAAAGAAATATGTGTGGTGGGAAAAATAAAACAGAAGTGACCTGTATGTTGCCAAAAGCCGGGCTTTGTTTTCAATTGTTGCCATTTGAGAGACATGCTTCATGGCTGCTAGAATTATCTGGAGAGTTTTGGTGTTTGTAGGACTTCTGAGAATTAATCCCCACAGCACAGGCAGAGATAATCAAAACCTTGCAGCAAGGAAAGGGACTTGTAGAAGAAAAAAAAAAAAAGACACATCCTGGAAGACAGGACTTTCCAACTTTCCTTCCAGAATGCTGTGATGCTGAGCTCACACCACTTGAAGCAAATCAAAAAGATCTTTTGAGGATTCAGTGAAACATTTCTCGAAAGTGTCTCTGTTATTTTTCTTTTTTTTACTTTACAGAATTATAGTGCCACCTCAGTTAGTTCATGAGCACTTCTGTTTGTAAATAAGTTGATTCACAGACATATTTAGTAAAATTTATTTTTTCTTTGCCAACTGCATCAGATGACAAATAGAATCACAGATAATCTTTCCCACATAGACGTAACAAACATGGCCATTTTTCCCCACTGGCAGAAGAAATTGCAGTCCAGAAATGAGGTACCACAATATTTTTTATGGTTTAAAGATGAGTGATCTACCCAAATTAATTTATTTGTGGCTTGATCCCCAATACAGTAAAGTTCAGAGGTATGGCCTAGAGAAATGACTGGTGTGTTAGCATGCTGCTATACTTATCAAAAGGTGAATAGCTGATTGGCCCTTAGAAATGAGGCTGCTGGGTGTGTGCCTTTTCAGAATCTGTGGCTTTAAGTATTAAATAATTTTGATGTTGATGTTTTAAATTCATTTCAACACAGACCTCTA
Organism: Myocastor coypus; assembly: GCA_004027025.1. NCBI lineage: Eukaryota > Metazoa > Chordata > Mammalia > Rodentia > Myocastoridae > Myocastor > Myocastor coypus. The sequence continues at coordinate 16,627 of PVJA010021381.1, read as the reverse complement.
ACCCAAAATTCATAACTGATAAATTTTGAAAAGGACTGCTTATAAATACCTGAGTATAAAAAAAGGAAAGCAGAGGATATATTTTAATTTAGACTGTCATGTTAAAATTATTAATCTAACATTTCCTGAAATGAAAACAGAAATTCTTTAGTAAACTTACTTTTATGCTTATATTAAATAGTTGAAAAGATAGTGCTGGGTGTGGTGGTGCACACCTATAATCCCAGCACTTGGGAGGCTGAGGCAGGAGGATCGGTGCGAGTTCGAGACCAGCCTGGGCTACAAAAGTGAGCTCAAGGCCCCAGAACTGCATAGTGAGATCCTGTCTATAAAAAAAAAAAAAAGTTGAAAGTATAACACTGACTTTTATATTTTTTAGGGTTTAAAATTGAACTTTACTTTAAATTTGTACTGTACCAAATTATAAATGTGTAGGTTGACAAATGTTACAACTGGTTAATCTACTTCAAAACAAGAAACTAAGAATGTCTCCATAATATACTGAACTGTGAACTAAACCTTGATGCATAACAATTATAAATGTCCACCAAAATGATTAGGATGTATACAGTCTAGATGATGAATTATCAAGGAACGAACCTTTTAACTTATTAAGGAAATTCGCTTGTTATTAGTATAAAATGTTAAATGAGTTATAAATAAGATTATATTTGAAAAGATGTATGTGCTCTAAAATTTGGTTTTGCCTATTTTGAAAGTTTCAGAATTATTTTATTTTATCTATTTTTATTTTTTGTATTTTATGGAAAGGTCTACAGGGTTTTCAGGGTCTTACTCCTAGATTGGACCTGTAGTGATCTGCCTGTTTACAGCTTCCTAAGAGCTGGGATTATAGGTGTGCGCCACTATGCCCAGGTCCAGGGATTGAATCCCCAGTCCCTGCGTCTGCTTGCAGGTGCTTTAATCTGCTTAGCTATTTGGCTGACCCTAAGAGCTATTTTAAATATTAATCTGCATAATGACAAAATTAAGAAATTAGGATATTTTTCAGCATTAAAATTTATGTTTACCTACCTCAGGATCATTTCTATGTTCTGCCATGTGTATCAATAACTCAATTAAAATTCTGAGTTTATGACAAATTCACTATTATTTCATTACCTCTACACAAAGAACTGTATAGATCCAACTGATTAGCAATGTTATTCCATTTTATATTTGAAAACAAACCAGAATTCAGTTAAGATAAAACTTGAGCTCTTTAAGTAATAATGTGATCCTACAGAAAAAGGTATGCTTGTCCATCTAATTGATTTCAAAATTTAATAGAATGCAAGCACAACATAGGATTGTTATTTCTCACAGGAAAAAAAATAGAAAATTGTTTGCTGTACTTTTATGATTTCAAAATCAATTTAAGTCTTATAGTTTTCTATACAGGTGTCATAAATGCACATGGAACGTTATCAGTGCCTTGCAGACAGAAGCAATCAGTCACTGTCATTAATCTTTTTGATTTCACAATGCTTATGAATCAGAAGAAAGGCTTTTATTTAATATTAGAAGCCACAGTTGCTAAGGAAAGAAAGGTGATTGCAGAAAAGTAGAACTGTTCTTTACCTACAGTTACACAGACAGGAATTATCTGCAAATTTTATGTGCAAGTACTTTTAGAAAGTAAAATTAAATTATAATAGGACAGCACTTACTTTGTTTAAAATTATGAACATGTTTTAATGTATGGAAACAAAAAATTAGAGCAAAATACCTTATATATATATGCAAAATTAAAACTTTTTTATGCAATAACTATACATTTAACAAATTTATTACATAATTATAAATATATGTATTCCATAAATCATAAATAAGTGTCTATTTACCTAATTGTGTTTTGTAAGGAATTTTTAGAAATACACTAGAGGAGAGAAAATAAGCCAACAATATACATTTTTTTATGGCCTAGAATTTATAGTGGTTGAGATTCTGCTATGCTTAATTCTTTTAAAATGATAGCAAAATGCAATATAGAAAAGATTGAGTAACATTTCTTTTTGTCAATTCTGATTCCAACATTCATTTGAAAGTAATCACTTTTCTTAATTAGATGTACATCTCTATCATTTACAACATTGACAGGCAAACCACTACTTTATAATGAAAGTAATCATCCGGATTTATGCTGAAACATGCATTTATTTATCTCTCTGTGTGGTTTATGTTTCAGCAACAAATAGAATGACTAGACAGTCATCAGACACTGGAAACAAAAACAGAGATATCAATTCTGTCCCAGATCTAAGAAATGCAGATCAAATTTTGAATAATAAAAGTTATAGTATTAGTCTTGATCTTTCAATCTTAAAATCCTTGAAAATAGGTTTAATGATTATATTTCTTTAAAGTATCAATATGATTTACTATGCAAATTACCTTTCCACAGATGGATGCTACATTATATCATCTCAAACACACTTAGTAACAATGTAACTTGTCACCAAAGCCATAAACTAAGAACTGTCTACTTTCTTCTGAAATCTGGAAAGAAATCGACCACTAGTAGAGGATAGAAGGGAAGCAAATGTCCTCTACAACTAGTACAGAAATGGTGAGACAGCTTCATTTTGGTTGTTATTGAAAATTTCCAAGCAGAGGGCTGTCCAGATAGCTCAGTGAATTAAAGCACCTTCTTAAGCAGACATAGGGGCCTCACCCCCTGGGATGAAGTGAGATGTCGAATGAGAGCCTGTGTGGTGGTGCACACCTGTAACCCCGGTGCTTGGCCGACTGAAAACAGGAGAATCACTGAGTCCAATCTGTGTAGTGAGAACCTGAAGACCCTATACTAAACATATTAAAAAGGAAAATCCTAAGCAGACAAAGAGACTTGATGACTGGGAAATTGGAAAATCTGCATTTTTACTCAGTTTCCAGGAGCCATCCTACTTAATAGTCTAAAATTGTACTGAATTGTCTTGAATACTGCACTGAATCAGACATTTAGTGAACTGCTATCTTAAACAACATCTATTTACACCTTCTTAAAAGACCCCATATAAAATTTCCTGTTATGTTTTAGATATACAGTGTCCTTCAGAATTCTTATGAGTGTTGAAGGTGATTGAGTCGTAAGGGTAACGTATTGATCAGTGGACAAATGACTTCATAGCTGAATGCACTGTTAGGAAATGATGCGTAGTTTTGCACGTGTTCCAACACGTGACCAGGAATGGTCATGGTGTATTCTCATCCCAGTCCTCATTTTCCTTCTCTTTCTGTCTGTCTCTGTCTTTAGCTCTGTCTCTTCCTCTATATCTCCCTGTCTCTGTCTCAGTCTCTGTCTCTCTCTCGCTGTCTCTCTTCTCCCCTCCCTTCCACCCCTCTCTCACTCCTTTTAGGATGCTGTGGGTGAGGCACCTTTTTCTTAGCCATGCTTTTCTGCCATTCTGTTTCTGTCCTGCAGGCAGGTATGACCCTAAAACTGTGAATCAAAGTAAGCATCATTGCCTTTAAGTTGTGAGTATAAAACATTTGCCCCAAGGGCAGGAAGTAACTGAGATGCTTTCCAGTCAAAGACTTTTGAAATTCCTGTTGCAGAAAATCATGAATAAAGCAAAATGATCATTCCAAGGTGGTCTCATTGAGTTCTCCTCATTGCTTATAAACTCTACAGAATTTTAAAATTAGATCAAATTATGAAAATTTATTTTAAAAGTTCAACAAATATTAATGAGGCATGATAAACATATTGCCTAGTATCTAAATTTTCATGAACTTAATAATTCGTTGAAGTGGCAATGCCAGTTTTACTAAACTATGACCTTCAAAATTGAAAAGCTATTCTAATATGTTACCAAAAATGTGTTGACATACATGTTTAAATATGTATGAGGTCTGAAAAAGAGAACATAGTCTGGTTCAGTCACATTTCAATTCTGAATTGAGTTATATTGATTAAAAATACCATGTGTTATGACTTCATTTTATTCAGTGATAATATTATGATGTATGAAAAAGAAATATCTTAAGAAAAGAAGATTCACATGGCTAAAAGTTTTCTTGTTAACAGAAACCATAATAATGAAATAAAGTATATTAATGGATAGGTGATTTAAATATTACACACATACTTGCCTTTTTTAATCCAGTTAGAAAATTGTAAAGTTGGGATCATACTGAACTTCATACTTTGGTAAATCACACTAAATATTAAAAGATCTGTAATGAAATATTGAAGAGTACTTGTTACAGGAATTTCAAATCATAAATTCTCTATAATGAAAATGTTGTAAAATGAACTGAATTCCTTTTATCATACAGACAGAATAAACTACACAGGTTGTTTTTTTATATTATATTATCTTTTTATGTAGCCTTCTAACATTGTTCTATTGTGGAGGTAATTTTGAAATTCAAATGCAATTTTTATATCATTGGGCCTGTCTTAGTTACTCTTCTCTCCTTGCTGGGACAAACACCCAACACCAAAATGGGGGAAGGAAAGGTTAATTTAGCTCACAGTTACTGGAAGTTTCAGTCCATATTCAACTGGCTCCAAAGCAGACTGGCACATGGCAGAGGGCAACCTTCCACAGTGGTGGGCAGAGAGCAAGACCGCTGGGAGTTACCAGCAACTCAAGCTGCTAACTTCTCTTCATTCCTTACATTGAAATGCAAATCACCTGCCCCAGGAGAGGGGCAGCACCCATTTCCACAATAATCAACTACAAATTCCAGAAACCTCCCCATGACTGCATTAGGCTTTGGGGGGAACACCTATACACAAACCATAACAGGGCCAAAGACTAAAGCAACTTTATTAATGTATAATATTCAGTTGATAACGAAGTTTCTGCTGTTATATATTGATGCAGACAACTGTATTGGTTATTATTCTCATATTGCTGAGACAAAATATCTGATGCTTGAAATTAAAGCAGCAAAGGATTATTTAGCTCACAGTTTGCAGAGGTTCCAGTCCATTCTCTGCTGGTTCCAGGGCAGGGTGGTGTGGCTGAGGGGCCATAGTTCATGGTAGCAGAAGATATAAACAGCAACAAGAGCAAAAGGCAGGGAGAAAACCTCTTTTCCTGCCATATGTTGTATGCATGCTTTCTGCCCTAGCGTGGATGCAGCACTCACTCACAAACCCAACTCTAGATATTGCACCAAAGTCAGACTCCACATTCAGCCACTGGAGGAAAAGTCCACTGCCACGAGTTAAACTCTAGATTCAACCAACTTCAAAAACCACTCCCATGACTGCACTAGGCTTGAAGGGACATCCAGGCATGAACAATAAGACCTTGTTTGGATAAATGAATTAATACAATAATTTTGATTCGTGGATTTTACAAAATTTTTAATGTATCACAATATATAATAAAAGGGTTCAGAAAAAGAGATATTTCAAAAATTTTTGCGGATTTCCTATGCTTAGCTGCAGTGTTTGTACAATGACAATATCTTAAAGAGAAATAGGTACCTATAATCCCAGGCTGAGGAAGGAGTGCCAGAATTTAAGGTCAGCCCATACTACTTACCAATTTAAAACTCTCAGATTCTCAAAATAAAAAAAAGACAAATAATTTAAAGAATCAGACAATAATACAATAAAGAACTCATCTTTGCTTAATGAAAAACTGGAGTTTTCAGTTAGATGTTCATAATAGGACAAAGCTATCAATTTCATAAAAAAAAAAATATTGCCACTCAGCATAAATACAAGTAGAGCAGGTATACCACATTAGACCACTGAGAAGAATTAATCTTATAACAAGAAAGATCTTATTCCTTGTCTTGATATCTGGCCCAGGGCAGAGGAGTGTCTGTCTCTAGTCGTGAAGTCACCTTGTCTTCCATGATGTCCTTGAGGGCCTGGCCCTGTGTTATGAGTTATATCTAGTTGTTCCCCCAAAGCCTCATTGACTCATGAAGTGGGGACTTCTACAGGTTGAGACTTGATCCATGATCCCTGGTATTATGTGTTTTAAGTACTTCTGGGATTATGGGTGTAGCCTAAGGCTCAAAGGGTAAGGCAGAGAGCCTAATGTAATTTAAAAAGAGAGACAGAGAGACAGATGCACGCTATTGCTCTCTGCTACCCTGATTGATCGGTTACCTCTGTCTCGGTTGTTGCTGTTCTGCAGCCATAAACTGGACGCTCTCTGCCCTGTTCCACTCAGCCTTGGGGCAGTCGAATGTGAACTGAGACCTCCAGAAACTGTGAGCTAAATAAACCTTTCCTTCCTTCATTTTGAGTGTTGGATATTTGTCCCAGCAACGAGTAAAAAGTAACTAAGACACCCTGTCTAACTGCCTATAATATTTTTATCTAATTCAGCTACCTATAACAAAATTATACTACCAATGATGTCCTGCGTTCCAAAACTTATTTTGTATACTTTGTTTATATCAATTCAAATTGTACAATAGTTGATAGAAAGAGTAACTATTGCAATCACAAATTTATAGAAGAAAAATGAAGGCAAAAATTTATAAGTTGTAGCAGAGCTGCAAATTACACCCTCAGAAATGAGTTCAGATCCTCTTCATGTTTTAAAATTATTATTATTATTATTATTATTATTATTATTATTATTATTATTATTATTTTGCAGGACCAGGCTTCAAACTCACAACCTTGCACTTGCCACACAGGCACTTGTGCCACAGAGCTATCTCCCCAGCCCCTCATGTTTTGTTATTAACAATAAAAAGTCTTCATATTTACAGTTACCCTCGCCCACATCAAAGTTAAGTAAATATATTCATTAAAAGTTCTAATTATTCTTAAGATGCAGAGAGCTGTCATTTAATTTTATATTCAACCTTTCATACAAACTATGTCATCTTATATACTACTAAATTATATTCAGATAGTTGTTTACATGTTTTATGAAGTAAAACAAAATGAAAATTAGTTTTCATGTTGATTATACACTTTAAAAATGACTACATTGCACATATAGTGAAATCAAACTTTCATTTAGTAAAGAATACTTTTAGATGTTCTTAGAATGCTAATTCAATGAACATTTTATATTTAGAGCAATAAACAGTTCATTATACTTAATGTACCAAAACATTATAAAGTATCTGATATGAATTATATTATAAAGCTATGATATTTTATATATACTAGTATTAACGCTCAAATCAAACTTTTGCATTTCTATAATTATCCTTCTCCTTAATAGGTAACTAGTAGAGATTAAGGATAAAAGAGATAAAAGGAGGACAGGTGGTATTGTTTGGGGTATGTGAGTATTTGATCAAATTGGATGAAAGTAAGAATAATAAATATTTTTATACAACTAGTAGAACATTTAGAGAGACTAAAAGGAAGGGGATTAAAATAGTTTAAACAATCTTATATGAAAATTGTACTACACCAAAAATTTCAGGATGAAATTTAAAATATGTTTTTCTTTTTTTGAGACAGATTCTCACTGGCCTTAAGATCACTATGCAGCCCACGCTGGTCTTAATTAGTGGTGATCCTCCTGCTTCAGGCACCTCGTTGTTGGAATTATAGGTACATGCCAACACAGTCAGTTCAAAATATTCTTCTTGAAGTATGTCACAGCCCTTTGTGGTGATAAGAGAGGAACTTGAATTTAACTACTCCTAGATATACTACCTTTTAAAGGCACTAGTTATACATGTGTGATGCCTTCCTATATTCCCTTGAACCACACATCATTTAACTATTGTTTCACGCTTCCTCTTTAAACATTGCCAAATGCCAAACTAGACAATTTTCCCTCTACTCTCCTTTTATTTATTTTTTTTTTTCAGAAAGAGCCTAGCCACACCACTATCACTGAATTTCACTGAAAAGCTTTCTGTTTTCCCAAGTTAGTATATGCTCTCGTAACATAACGATTATATTTTTTGTGTGGAGGTGGCACATGCACATAATACACTGCTACTCCACTTTTTGCACTCCTTCTTTCTCCTCTTTCACTGTTCCCTCCATCTCATTAACTGATTCTCATTTGAAAAGTTTCTATCTCCCTACTTACTATTATCTATATTTTTTTTCTTTGTTTATATTTTGGGTTACTTACATAAGAGAAGCCATGTACTATTTAATCGTATATATCTGATATATTTTACTTAACATTATTGTCTCAAGGAGGATCTGTGTTCCTGAAACCAGCCACAACCATGCTTAGTTTCAGGAATCAGAAGACATCATGCACATTAAGGGAGGGATGACACAAGATTATCGTTCTTTATGGCAGAGTGGTATCTATGTGTGTATTTCTACAGACTGGATTTCATATATTCATTTACATGTTCATGGACATAAAGCCAGCTTCCAAGATTTAACTATTTAGAGTGAGGTTGTTATAAACAGAGAGGTGCATACAGATGATGTCTTTATTGTTATCTTTGATACCAGTACAGGTCTCTCACCAAAAGGCTGACCTTAGATCTATGTATTCAAAGGATGTCTTCCCTTGTATAAACTGTTATCAAATCAATTCAAATTCAAATCAAGCTCATTTTTGTCATTCTGTAATATTTGTGTTCTTTTGAAAAATTTAACAATGTCATACAATTAAAAATAACTGCTTTCCTTCAAATTTTGTTAATGTGTCTGGAGATTTGAAGAATGAATGTTGGGTTTATTCCCTGACATTTCCCATTATTGAATTCATAGTTGGTGCCTATCTTGTTCTAATGAAGCTATGATATTAAAATTGGAGAAATTTATTTATCTATTTATTTATTATGTCTTTGGTACAGGTCTTACTACACAGCTCAGACCAGCTCAGACTCATAGCAATCCTCTTATTTTCAGCCTCCCAAGCACTAAGATTATAGGCTTGTACCACCCTGCAGATCTTGGTGGCAGCTCAGTGTATCTGGGGGAGGGGTCACTACACCATGTGGTGCTGGGGATCGAAGCCCAGTCCATGTGCCTGCCTAAGTAGGGGCTTACTGAAATTGGAGAAACTTATTTTAAGCACATAAATACAGAAATAATTAAAACCTATGTTAACTAATGTATACTGACTAATGTATACATTTTTGTGAAATAGAACAATAAAACGACTTCCAAAGGAAAATCTTACAGTAAGAAAATACATGAGAAAATAAAGCAGGGTGAAGTCATGCTTGAGGCAGGGTGACAGGAACAACAGCACTCTTGCACCTTTGCTCTCCGGCTGCACCAAGAAACAGTAGAGACTGGGCACCCAGCCGGAGATGAAGAGACCTGAGAAAGGCCTATTTTATGATGTTCCAATGCATTCTATGTGTATAATAATATTTTCTAAGTTTATGAATTAATTCTTTTATCACAAGTGTGATTTTTTGTCAACTCACTCATTCTGTATTCTGTGCATCCTTTGAAATTCATGCCAAGTTCCACTGTTTTGTAGTTTTGAATAGATCTTCAATTCAATTTCTTTTACTAATTTATATTTTACTTATAGTCTGTGATATGAATTTCTAATTCATACATTATTCAACAGTCAGTTGCTTGCCTAAACTACAAACATACAGTTGACATAAAACAATACTATTTTGTCTATTCTCAACATCAAGAGAACTATGTAGGATAAATGAGCTGCATTGATTTTTGAAGTATTTAACCTTACCTGACATGACATTTCAGTTAATAATTGAATAAAAAATACAAATTAGGCAGCAAAATGGTTGTATCAGTCAACAACCAACGGAGTAATTGGGGAATGTGTAAAGCAGGGACACCTTACAAATGAAATCAACAAAAAAGTACCCAGGACAAGAAAAAGGAAGAGGCGCCTACTGCTCAAAGAACGACAGTTGTATCTTTTGCTGAAGCAGTAAGAAGGGGATTTGGGTAGGCTTCAGGGTCATCAGGAAGGGAAAAGACCTGCCTATTGCTCAGAAAACCTCTAAATAAAAACAGAGACAGAGGGCAAAAACAATACTCTCATTCTTCTATTGCCTACAGTCTTTCTAATTTATTGGACTAAAACTTTGGTCAAAGAACAAAATCACTTCATTGTTCCTAAAGATCAACTTTTGAGGAAATAGAGAAAAATGGGGAAGAAAAATGGGGAAAAAATGACCAAAAGACACAAGGATAATATTCTGGACACTGACAATTTAGTTTAGTCCCATTCTACTTGTTAACTACTTCTAAGGGCAAAGCTCCTCCAACTTCTCATATTCTTTGGTCACAAATAAAGTTATCGGCTGCAAGGATGGTCCAGCTAAGCTTCTCGTGATCAATGGAAAAACAGAGAACTAATGATGTTGGAGAACTTTCAAAGGGGCTTGAGGAAAAAGCAAGTGTGAAAGCACAGACAGGAAAGCTTACTGAATACATTTGAGTCTGAAGAGAGTAGTGAGGAATGGTATTTTTAAATAAGCACACACATAATCTTTTCCTGAAGTTTACACTGATGATCACTGATTGAGCCCAAAGCTTCTCCTAAAGCACTTTGTTTAAAACAGTCAACTGTGCTACATGCATGAGCAATAAAATGTGTTATATGTGTATATATATATATATATTACATTAATATATGTGTATATATATACATACTTATACATTGATTACTGTAATCAAATAAAATTTATGGCAAATTTAATTGAACATATTTCTAATGACAGAGATAATTTTCTTTGTGTTGCATGGTAATTATGGAGATATAAATGGAATACCATTTCCAAATAATACTAATTACAGTCATTTAGGTAGAAAGCCAAGGCATACATTTAATTCTGTGATGTTTCTGTTCGACATTTTCACTAAATGTTTCTTTTTATTTTTCCTGGAGGGTAAAGCATATACTGCAACTATTACTAAGCTTTTGCATATTTATAGGGTAAGCATTCAACATTTTACTCTGTTTATCTGTGTAGATTTCACATTCCTGGCTGCCTCCCCTGTGCGAAGAATCGCTAAACAATCATCCCACTTTCCTACCTCTTTATCAAGACTGAATTTTCACAGAAAGGAGGCAATTGTATGGCGCAATAATTGCTGCCAGGCAACTCTTCATGTCTATCACTTTGCATTTTATCCCTTCTTTGACTGAAAATTCTAAGAGCTCAAAACCAATTATTCTCTGTATGTCTAACATTAGGAGTAATTATAGGGTCATTTATGATAATTATTTGCAAGAATTGTGTGACTACATGTCAAGCTGTAGGCTGTCACTCCTGAAAAGAGACAAAACCTATTTCACATGCATATCTGTGAAGAAGTTTAGTGCTTATAAAGTAAGAGCTGAATTTCCTATGCAACTTATAATATAAGAAACCACTCTGCTTTCTTAAGCCAAGGATATGAGAACACAGAAAATCACTGGTGCTTGAAGAGTGTGAGACTTTTCTTTGAACACAGAGAGAGAATTCTAAATAGAAGCTACTTACTTTATAATTAGTTTCTCAACTAATGCTCATTTATCTTGATATAGTCACAAGAGCACAGTGGAATATATAAAAATCATTTCATCTTATTATTTTGGTATTTCTAAGTTACATAAAATTTTAAATCCTGAGGTTGAAATATTCGTTACCAGTACCGAAGAATCTTTGAAATTCTGATTGCTGTATATCAAGTCAGTTTCACCAATAATTGTTAGGCACTGTGAGTTTGTATTTGCTCACACTCCTCTTGCATAAGACCATTCCACTTGCTCATGATTGCAATCACCATAGTGCTATTTTCTAGGCAATATTAATTGGTGTTTCTATTATAACAGTTAGACAAACATATCAGGAAATGCAGCTGACAGATAAGCAGTATAGTGTGTTGTTTTTGCCTTTGTCATCTTTGGTAACTTTTCTCTGATTTCAGGGGTTGGTTCCTAAATCACTTTTCTCCTTATCCCATCTTGGGTTCCTTTCAATGCTGTAGTTCCCAGCACAACTGACCTCATTGTAGTCAGCTTCATGTTACTGTATAAAGTCAGCTTCATGTTCATGTATAAAGTCAAGGAGGAAAGGTATATTTTGAATTAAGCTTCAGAAGTTTCAGTCCATGGTTGGTGCATTCCAAACCAGAAATTTCATAGTGGAAATGTGAGGCCAGTAACACTGCCCAACTCCTGGCCTCTAAAAGCACAGAACAGAGGAGTCTCAGATAAGGAGGTCTAGGGAACAGACATTGCAAAGAAGCATACCAAGAAGTATGCTTCAGTAGTTGTCTACATCGCTTGAAGCCAAGAAGTTAGCCATCATAGTTAATCATCATAGAGAAAGTTGTAAGAAAAGTTAGTTTTTGTTTAAAAGTAACTCACATGGCTGAAAGCAGGGATTCATACTAACAAGTCCAGTTATCTATTTTGAAAATTAGAGTTAAAACTGGTTTCATTCTGTCATTTTCTTAACAATAAAAATTATACTTCATTCTATAAATGGTTTTGAGATTTTAAAGAGCAAATAGGAAACAACACACATATCCAATCACTTCCTACATTACAAAAAACAGAATAAAAGGAAAAAAGAACCCCCCAATAATATGTTTATATGCTGGAAACTTCTGTATAATTGTTAAGACTAAAAGCCCTAAATAATTTATACTTGTGTTTTAAGCATAATCAGACTAATCATAGTGGTAATTTATTGGAAATTTCAATCACAAGTCTCCCCTATTTATTTTGAAAAAGAAATCATTATTACTCAAAAGCATATATCAACGTAAGTGGCATATCTATTAGTATTTAATGTGCAATTCCTATAATAAATATATCAGGACTTCAAGTTGGACACATACTTTAATTAGATTGGCCTGCATATGGTGAGATTGTAAGAAATATTTTACCTAGAAGTTATGAATTTTTTGGAGCACAAAACCAATTATTTTAAATTTGACACTGAATATTTTCCAAGCTTCAATAAAATTTCAGGTATCTGTGAGCTTACTGATCTCTTATTTCTGACAAAGTCTTTAAATTCCTACAGTGCTAAAAAAGATGAATTTATGTTATTGTATGTTGTGAATACAAATGGAAAAAGCCATTTTCAGTATAGCAATTCATCAATATGATAGACAAAGAATGTATTCAAGGTTTAAGTTTGAGTTTTCCACTTTAAGCAACCTTTACTTTTTCTATATCTCTTTAATAAGCCAGTATTTTCTCATTGTGTCTTTCTAGTCTGTTTTAGAATGTCATCAATTTTGCTTATATAAGATTGAAATAATATATTTTACTCGCTGCCTTCTGAGACACTTGGTTCAACAATATCTAGTGTAGTTGTTATTGAAAAACTTATTTGAGAACTGTCCGTTATATTCCATGCTGCACAAATACAAATAACAGACCTATCGTCAAGTGGACGTTACCATGTTCATGTTTAGATGTGTACATTACTCGTATTTCTTTGTTTTTCCCTAGAGTGTATCACTTCTTCCAAGAACTGCATTTCCTGATTCTGCTTAGAACTGGGAAATGATGGAATATAGCAACAATGTAAATTTTTGACCTCAGATGAATGTAATAGACTACTATCAGATGAAAAGGAAGTTTCTTGTTACTTCTGCACTTCATATCTATATTGCTAGTTTGCAAACAGAGGTGCAACATGTTTATTGGGAATGTGAGAGGATATTGACAGATCTCTATGGATTTCTGTCTGTTCTGATTTTTCCAGTGTTTTCTTTCTCCTGCTATGTTTCATCTTTTGCTTCAGTAGAGTGTATGAGAGTATACAGAAATAATTGATTCAGATAGGCTGGATTTTAGAAACAATTCCAGATTTAATTAATATATGACTAAGGTTTGTTTGGGAGGAAGAAAGAGAAGGAAAGGGAAGATGAATCATCTGTAATGACATATTGACTCTTGAGTCATCCTTGATTTAAAATTGCTCAAGCACTGTGTTCAATAAGGGGGATGAGGTGTAGAGGTGATAAACAGCATCAGAGAATTTAGAAAAGTGAGTAAAGAACAAGATAGAAGCCAAGGGAAATTAACAGTAATTTTTCCTTCTTAGAAAATTTTATTTCTGTTAGTAAAACTCAAAAAACATAATCAGCTCTCCAAAATCCCAGAGTCTGCACAGGTAAGCTAATTATTATGCTGGTTAGTAATTACAACATGTATGTGAAGAAACATTGTAAAGTCTAATTTTTCTTCTTTTTATTCAAAAGCTTATGATGTTAGAACTTTTTTCCTTTGGCCTATTCTGTTAAAGAATTGACTCATATTATGGGCAGATGGATACAGCTTCCAGAGGGTTCTTGCTATCTATTATTATTTATGGGAAATTTTACTGGCTGCTTTTTCAACAGAAAAGGAAAGCTTATTTGAGTCAACACAGGAACCTCAGTGGGCATCTACATTTGCCAGCTGTGTGTAGTGCATGGCTCACTTAACATTACCTTTAATTTGTCAATCTATATTAAAGGGGAATTATAGTAAAATGTAGAAAGTGGAAAATCTGCTTTACTCTCCCTTAATATTTTTCACTAAGGCTGTAAATGCACTGATAAACGTGATTACAGTACTTTGGTAGGTTATGCCAGTGATTTTTAAGGACCTGGCTTTACCTCTTGAAGCAAATGAGTCTAAAAACTGATTTAAGTATTTTTATTGTTAAAAAGTCTTTCCAGTCAAGAAAGGAGTAACTACATCAGGAAGATGAAACCAAATGTAAATCTTCATGTTGACTGAAAATGAAATTTAAAAAGAGGACCCCAATGGTACCTACTAAGGTACTAATAGTTACTATCAGATATAAAATTACCCTGAAATATGTTCTCTATCTATTCATTTTAATATACTAAGGCTTCCTAAATTTAAGAAATCAAATAAAAATAGAAAAACAAATTTCCAACTTGTTTGAGGCATATTTAGTTGTCTTGTTTATTTTGCTCTTGTTGCTGAGACAAAATACCCAATGCCAAAAATTAAGGAAAGAAGTTTATTAGCTCACAGTTTTTGAACATTTTAATCTATAATCAGCGGGCTTCAAGGTATGGTGGCATGGCACAAGGGCAACAGTTAAAACTGGCAGAAGACAGAAAAGCAAAAAGAGCAAGGGAGAGGGCAACTCTCTTTTCTGTCTTTATATTATAAACAAGCTACCCACTGGGGGTGTGTAATGCTAACATCCTTCCATTAAATAAGCTGAGGATGTTTACAAAGTGAGGACCCAGGCTCACAATGAATCCTAAGCTTCTCAAATAGTTACAATGGACAAAATCCTAAAGCAGTAAGGGCATGTCCTTTACACCCCAGGATGCAGAGCTGCTGAGTTACTCAGCCAAACTTCTAGACCACAAGTTCACACAATGTATGAGCCATACCACAGGAAAGATGGTATTCAGTGAACAGTGGAGAGAAGGCTGCTATTGTGAAAGACTGATGAGAATCTACTTGTTGGAACAATGCTCATACATTAGACATGGCCATCACTGTCAACGCATGTGTGGTAACTTTGTTGGCTTTACTGGACAACAAAAGAAACATGTTCCCTGGATTTCTAGTTAACTTTACATAGCAATACATTTGGAAAACTCTGACGCTTTTATGGGAGATTTAAAAATAAAAGGTTATCTCCAAGCAGGAATTTATAAAAGAATACTACACATGATTGTTTCAATTCTTGTCCTCAAATTCTTCTGAGAAGACATGTAAGATACCATAATTAGGGGCCTATGTATTTATATAAATCATTGGTTGAACTATAGTCCTGCATCCTATTGTTCATTTCAGCAGGAATAATTAGAAAGTGCCTAACTGTACCCAATCAGACAATTTGAGACATTGTAAGTAGACCTATAATGGACTTCAGCATGGAGATCTTCCATTCTTACTTAAGATGTTGGGGAAAGTACACTAGCAGCTGTGCATTTCACCTGTGATCCCAGGAAACCCGAAAAACTGCTTGGAAGTTAACACTGGACTCTAAATAGTCCAGCAAAGTGATATCCCCACAGGTCTCAGATGTACCGGAAAAAAGCTGCGATGTGAAATGAAGAGTATTGAAGTTCTGTTGAGATTTACTTGGCTTATCTTTTTATTTCAGCTTCAAAAGAAAGAGGGTGACCCTGATGTTGTGTTGGTTTCAGAATTCCAGCTTCCAAAACTGTGAGACAGCATATTTATGCTGTTCTAAGCCATCTACTTGATGGTGTTTTGCAGTGATAGCCCTAGGAGTTTCAGATTAGCTCTGAACAAGCAATATTGGATCTTTTCTGTTTGGTTGACCTCTCTGGGTCCTCACAGTTGCATAGGGAAGAAGGCGTTAATGGAAGTGTGATGAACCCCACAGTTAACTGATGTGTTTGGCAAACATTTTTCTCTGCGACACATTCAAAGATACTAATTTGAGACCAAAATGTTCCTCAATGCTGCTAATAAATAGATAACTCTTGGAAGGCAATAATTGCCCTATTGGACACTGATTTTAAATTATTTATATTAGTGGAAGACATGAACTCATTCTGACTCTTAAGATACTCATTATACTGAAGTAGTGTTCTAACAGGGAAAGAAAGAAAACAGGAAGCTTATCAAAGGCTGAGGGTGTGTTAGAGAAATTTCATCACAGAAGGTGCCATCACACAAACAAGCAGGTGACAGCTGGATATCGGCAACACTTTAGGGCTTCCTGAGGAGTTATCAAACTAATTAGCTAAAAGATACTGTATTTATATAAATTGTTATGGGATGCATTGAAGACATCAATTTATTTACAAATATTTCTT
>PVJA010021380.1:0-35645 GCA_004027025.1 Myocastor coypus | reverse complement strand
AAAAAAAAAAAAAAAAAGAGGGAAAAGAATATACTTCTCTTTGGACTAAGAGGAAGCAGATATATATACAGTCAAATGTTTTGCAATTGCAATGGGCCACCAGTGAAGCTTGTGATGCTGGAGGCTATTGAATCTAAGCCTCCTAAAGCTCATCTCACCAATCTAGCTCTGTGTTCCATGCATTGTAATTAAGGATTTTTTTTTTTTTTTCTTGCTGGGTGGTCAAGGGCAAGTCGAAGCAAGACCTGTATAACAAAACATCCATTTTTTTTTGTATCTTCCAGGTGCAGAACTAATTTTAAGAAAACTTTTTATCTTTCTTATAGCTGTTGTATTGCTGAAAATCCTTGTCATTTCTTGCATAGATTATAGTAATCTTGTTTTTGTTATTCTGTCTACAGTTGATCAGATGAGCTGACTCAACCCCTAGTATCTCAAGTGGAGGTAGAGAAGGTCTTTAAAATTATAACTGTTAGGGCTGAGGATATAGCTCAGCAGTACATGTGCCTGCCTAATAAGCATAGATTCTGATTTTGATTCCCAGTACCAAAAGAGAAAGAAAGAAGTAATTAATATCAAGTGTTTGTGTTATTCTTCCTTAATCATTGCAGGAAAACAGACCATAATTGGAAAGTACTTTATTTTGACATTAGAATAAAGACAGGTCCATGTAAAGAACATCACCACATTTATATATAAATTTAGGACAGGGTCTACAACCCTACATAGTGATCCACCTATATTGAGCCTCCCAAGAGTTGAGATTATAGGTGCAGGTCACCACGCCCAGTCTCAATGGCAGTTTCAGCATGCCCTGAGGGTGGGACTGGCATGCTGGGGATCAAACCCCACTGTTATACTCTGCCAAAGCAGGCTCTTTAGTCTGCTGAGCTGTCGGGCAGGCCCATATAATATTCTTTTTCTGTCTGTATAATACAGTTAATTGCTTTTAACATTAGATTTTAGTCATTCTTCTGTAGAAATTATGCCCCTTATACCTTCATTACAGATCATGTCTTAAAAGCTATTTCTGTAGATGGCTGATAAATAACTTGTTTCACACTCTGAATCATTTTTTTTTGGGGGGGGGATCTGGATGTATTCTACACCCATACCTGACATGATGTGGTAGCAAAATATGTAGAATTCTGTTTCTTGGAGTTTTCCCCACATCATGCTTGTAATATTATTTCCTCCCTAATAATATATTGTCATTTTGGTTTTAAAGTTTATATTGAGAAGTATTTGTGGTTGAGGAAACCAGAAAAACCTTTTGCTTATATTGGTAGTGATAGAAATCCAAGTTTTAGGAACTATGAGAGAACAGATCAATGTAGTAAACGTAAAAGATATGAAGGAAAATAACAGTAATTTAAAAAAGAAATTAAAAAGACAAATAGAGCACCAGCCAGGTAGCTCAGCAGATTAAGCCACCTGCTTAGGCAGAGGGCAGGCTTAAGCAGAGTACAGTGGCCAGGTTTGATCCCTGGTGAACTTGTTGGCTCTGTCCCCAGGGCGTGCTGAGACATTGAATGAGACTGGGTGTGGTGACAGGCCTCTAATCCCAGCATTTGGGAGGCTGAAAACGGGAGGATCACTGCTAGTCTGATCTTTGTTTTTTTTTTTTTTTTTGGGGGGGGGGTCTTTTTGAGACAGGGTCTTGTTATGCAGTTGAGGCTGACCTCGAGGTCACTTTTGTAGCCCAGGCTGGTCTCGAACTTGCACCGATCCTCCTGCCTCAACCTCCGGAGTGCTGGGATTACAGGCGTGTGCCACCACGCCCGGCCTAGTCTGATCTTTGTAGTGAGATCTTGTAAAGCCTGTACTGAACAGTAAAAAAGTTAAAAAGATAGTTTAAAAAAAAATTGTTTGGAAGTTTGGACTGGATGTTTAGTGTGTGCTGCACCAGAGAAGAGGGAAAACCTATGCATTTCACCAGTAAATCTGTTTACTTCCTACAAAAGACAAGTAATTACTACACTATGGCAGGGATTTTGTGTTCAGTTGTTCACAGGTCCCCAGGCAGGCTGCAGACTATGACAAAACATGTGGAATCCTTCATGGGTACAGATTGGGTTTGTCACAAAGTTACCAAATCAAGAATTTCAGATAAAGTGTTTTAGCCTTCATCTGAAGATCATGAAAAGTGACATAGTGCCCTCACAAACTGCATGTTACCAGAATAAAAAGGATTATAAGATGACCACATTGGGAAAAAAAAATGTAATCAAGATGCTTAGATTAGAAAAAGCACACACTCCTCAAGTTTATAAGAATATTCCTACAGTGAATGCAAAAGTGAGAGCAATTATCTCTTTAAAATCCAGCCCCTGAAGCTCCCACAAGGACTTCCCACAAGAGAGAACATGGCTTAACACATGCCACAAGAGTACTGGCAGTGGCATCTGAAGCCTGTGGACACCTGTAAGCCCAGCACTCAAGGGGCTAAGGTAGGCAAGTTTAAGGATAGACCCAGGCTACATAGTTCAAGACCAGCCTAGATGTTGAATGAAAAAACTCCTATGAAGTAGGAAATAAATCGTGATGCCACAGAGCTTCATTTTTTTCTTTTTAAACTGACAGATTTATTTTTATTTAGGTTATGTCTAGCTCAGCCTGCCCTGCGGGGTGGGGGTGGCACAGCATGTGGTGCAAGGGATTGATCTGAGGTCCCTTTGGTTGCTGAAGCTTGCCTAAGCAGGTACTTTAGACCACTGAGCTATCTCACTGGCCCGCCACAGAGCTTCATAATTTTAAAAACTACAAATTACACTTCAAGTTCTTGGGAAGCTGGGCATGGTGGCTCATGTCTGTAATCTCAGCACTGAGGAGGCTATAAGGCAGGAGGATTGCTTTACGTTTGAGGCCAGCCTACACTACATAGTGACATCCTGCCTTTAAAAAAAAAAAAAAAAGACAATGTTTTCATTAAAATATATTTTTAGGGGCCCGGCAGGATGGCTCAGTGGTCTAAAACACCTGCTTAGGAAAGCTTGGGCGGCTGCAGGGACTGAGGTTCGATCCCTGGCACCACATGCTGTGCCAGCCCTGCCCTCAGGGCAGGCTGAGCCTGCCATTAAAATATAAATAAACAAACAAAAGTTCTGACACAAGAAAAAAAACTAAAAAAATAAAAATAAAAAATATATTTTCAATCTCAAAAGAACAACAAAAAAAAATCATAATGAGCAATTTTAGGTATGGCCCACTGGTAGCACAGCCGACCTGTCTTGCGAGTGAGACCCCTACTCCCCTGGCCCTCAAGCAGCTCAGCTGACCCAGCAGCCTGGTCTGACCAACCTGTGGGCACGCAGTTGTGCACCAAAGGTCACTATTATACAGACAAGGAGCAAAATGCAATCTCAAGTCCTGAGAGCACCTGGAACAAATACAGGAGACACTACCATAGGAGAAAATTGCAGCCAAAATACCTGAATTAGTAGCATATGAAGTAAACAAGTGCAAAAACATACAGAGGAACTCAGATTGGAGATAAGCTCTGAAGTTAAAAAAAGAAATCTTTGAATGACTATAGCCTGAAATAAAAATACAGCTGCAGAAAAGCATAGAGGGAATCAGATCAGAAATAACCTCTGAAGTAAAAAAAAATCATCGCTAAATAGGGTCTGAAGTAGAAGAACATCTGCAGAAAGGTAAAGAGAAAATGAGAGCAGAATTAATCTCTGAAGTAGAAAAAGAAAGGATAACTATAATGAAAGACTTAAATGCTACTAAAGAAGATGCTGATAAAAAAATAGAGATTAGAAAAATGATGGTAAATGAGCAATATAGGAAAGAAATTACATTAAACAGGTTCAAAGAGTTATACAGGAAAATAAAATCTCGATCAAAAGCTGGCAACAGGGGCCTGGCAGGATGGCTCAGTGGTCTAAAGGGCCTGCTTAGGAAAGCTTAGGCAGCTGCAGGGACCACGGTTCGATCCCCGGCACCACATGCTGCGCCAGCCCTGCCCTTAGGGCAGGCTGAGCCGGCCATAAAAATAAATAAATAAACAAACAAAATTTCTGAAACAAGAAAAAAAAAAAAAAAGCTGGCAACACCATATGAATGAAAGTGAAAATAAAGTTTCAGATCTTGAAAACAGTCACAGCTAGTGAAAAGGTAAGAAAGGATCTCTTAAGAACAGCCAGAAAAAAAAAACAAAACAAACAAAAAACAGCTAGGATGCAGGGGGAAAAAATATAACATCTACAAGATGATGCAAAATGAACAACGTGAGATTAATAGGAATCAACGAGAAAGGAGTCAATACAAATGATATAAAAGAATATGGACAGAAGTAATAGCACAAAACTTCGCAAATATGAGAAAACAATCGGACATTGAGGCAACTGAAGCATATAGAACTCCAAATAGCAGCAACCCAACTAAAAACACACCCAGACATATAATAGTCAAGATGCCAGAAATCCAGCACAAGAATAATATACTAAAAGCTGCTAGAGAAATGAAACAGATTACATTTAAAGGAAAACCCATTAGAACAGCAGATTTCGCTTCACAAACCATGAGGTCAAGATGAGCGTGGAGCAGAGTGCTTCAAGTCTTCCATAAAAACAAATTCCAGCCCAGACTGCTATACCCTGCAAAACTGTCTTTCAAATATGAGGGAGAAGGGGCTGGGGAGATAGCTCCGAGGCACAAGTGCCTGCTGGGTAAGTGCAAGGTCGTGAGTTTGAACCCTGGTCCAAAAAAAAAACCAAATATGAGGGAGAAGTAAAAAACTTCAATGACAAGCAACGACAAAAGAATTTCATGATGTCAAAGCCAACCCTACAGACTATTAAAAAATTTTTATTTATTTATTTATTAAAGAATTTTTATTTTATTTATTTTTTTCTTGTTTCAGAACCTTTGTTTGTTTATTCACTCATTTTTATGGCCGGCTCAGCCTGCTCTAAGGGCAGGGCTGGCACAGCATGTGGTGCCGGGGATTGAACTGTGGTCCCTGCAGCCACCCAAGCTTTCCCAAGCAGGCGCTTTAGACCACTGAGCCATCCTGCCGGGCCCCTAAAAAATATTTTAGAGGGAGATCAAAATGAACTGATTTCTACAAATGAGACCAGAAAGAACCCACCAAGTAGGACAACCAATTAAACAGAAAAAGGAGTAAATAGTAGTAAGTAAAAGACATGTCAATCCTAAGTCAATACATTTCAATTATAACCATCAATGTAAATGGACTCAATTCTCCAATTAAAAGAAATAGACTGGCAGAGTGGATAAAGCAAAATCCAACAATATGCTGTATACAAGAAACATACGTAAATCATGAAGAAACCCATAGGCTAAAAGTTAAAGGATGGAAAATGGTACTACATGCCCCAGCACCTCAAAAAAAAAAAAGCAGGGATAGCAGTCCTGTTTGTAGATAGTCTAAACTTCAAACCAAGACTGACCAAATGAAGTAAGGCCTCTAGATACCGGTTAGGGGAAGAATTCAAGATGACGAGGTAACATTCATAAATATGTAACCACCCAGCATGGGCGCACCAAGTTATATAAGACAAATCTTAATGGACGTGAAAATTGTACTCTCCAATACCACAATCTTAACAGGAGACCGCAATACTCCTTTATCCCCAAAAAGATAGGCAGACAAAAAGATTAGCAAAGAACTGGCAGAACTGAACCAGATCTTGGAACAACTGGACTTAGTGGACATATACAGAGAGTTCCAGCTAACCACTTCTGAATACACTTGTTCTTCAGCTGCACACTGGACATTTACCAAAATAGACTACATACTAGTGCATAGGTCATGCTTAAACATGCAAGAAAACAAATTATTCCATGCATATTATCTGATCATAGTGTAATGAAACTGGCAATAAATGACAAAAGAAATCACAAGAACTGCAGAAATACATGGAAATTATACAACACCCTTCTCAGCAACCAGTGGGTTATAGATGAAATTGAGTAAGAGATTAAACAATATTTACAATTTAATGAAAATTGAAACACAACCTACCAGAATTTATGGGATGCAATGAAATCAGTTCTTAGAGTAAAATTTATAGCCCTGAACTCATACAATAAGAAAACACAAGGGGAACAAATAAATACTCTAATGCAACACCTAAACTGACTACAAAAGGAAGAGCAAATGGAACCCAAAGCCCAAACATGGGAGGAAATTATAAAGACTAGAGCAGAAATTAATTCAATCTAGACAAAACATTACAAAGAATTAATGAATCAAAAAGCTGGTTGTCTCAGTTACTTTTTACTCGTTGCTGGAACAAATACCCAACACTCAAAAGGAAGGAAGGAAAGGTTTATTTAGCTCACAGTTTGTGGAGGTTTCAGTCCATATTCAGTTGGCCCAAGGCTGAGTGGAGCAGGGCGGAGAGCATCCAGTTCAAGGCGGCAGAACAGCAGCAAGATGGTGGCGGAGGCAGCCAACCAAACAGGGCAGCAGAGCAGCAGCACCAGCTCGAGCTCCAGTCTGTCTCTCTGTCTCTCTTTATATTACATTCAGGCTCTCCGCCTTAGCTCTTGCCCTAGGCTACTCCCGCCCTAGGCTACACCCATAATCCCAAAAGTACTTCCACCCATAATCCCGTCAGTACTAAAACCTATAATCCCAGGGATCATGGATCAAGTCTCAAACTCTAGAAGTCCCAGCCCAATGATGCCATGAAGATTTGGGGGGACAACTAGACATAAACCATAACACTGGTTCTTTGAAAGATTAAAATTGATAAGCCCCTAGCTAATCTCACCAAAAAAGAGGAAAGACTCAAATTCAAGCAATAAGGAATGAAAAGGGTGAAATTACTACAGACCCAGCAGAGATTCAGGGGATCATTAATAGCTACTTTGAGACTCTTTACTCTCACAGAATTGAAGACACAGATGAAATGGACAGATTCCTAGAAAGGCACAAAGTATCAAAACTAAATCATGAAGATATAAAGACTCTTAATAACCCAGTAGCAGTTACTGAAATACAAAAAGGTCATAAAAAGTCTACTGACAAAAGTCCAAGTCCTGATGGATTCATCACTCAATTCTGCAAGAAATTTAGAGAAGACAAAATCCTAATACTCCTCTAACTGTTCAGTGAAATTGAAAAGGAAAATCCTGCCAAAATCAGTCCTAGAGGCAAGTATTACACTGATAACCAAAACCAGTGAGAGATGCACCTAAGAAAAGAACTACAGGCCAATTTCTCTAATGAACATACATGGAAAAATCCTCAATAAAATCCTTGCCAATAGAATATGGCAAATCATCAAGAAGATTATACACCATGACCTGATATGATTCATCCCAGAGATGCAAGGATGGTTCAATATCCACAAATTTAGAAACACAAAACACTATATGAATAAAGCCAAAAGCCACATGTTTGTCTCAATTGATGTGGAAAAGACTTTGACAAAGTCCAACATTCATTCATGTTCAAAATACTATTGAAAATCAGAATGGAGTGCTTCTTTCCCAATCTGATAAAAGCCATCTATGACAGTCCAACACTTAACATAATTTTATTTTATTTTTTTATTTTTTATTTTTTTGTCTTTTTGAAACAGGGTCTCGCTATGCAGTTCAGGCTGGCCTTGAGCTCATTTTTGTAGCTCAGGCTGGTCTTGAACTTGCACCGATCCTCCTGCCTCAGCCTCCCGAGTGCTGGGATTACAGGCGTGCGCCACCATGCCTGGCTACTTAACATAATTTTAAATGAGGAAATGCTGAAGTCTTTTACTCTGAGATCTGGTACAAGACAAGGATGTCCCCTATCACCACTCCTATTGAATATAGTTGTAGAATCATTCACTACAGCCATTAGACTAGAGAGAAATAAAAGGAATAATAATAGGTAAAGAAGTTAAACTATCATTATTTATGGACAACATGATAATTTACTTAAGTGTTTCTCAACCTTTCTAATGCCATGACCCTTAGTTCCTCATGTTGTGGTGACCCAAAACCAAAAAATAATTTTGGTGGATAGTTCAAAACTGTATTTTTGCTACAGTTATGATTCGGAATGGTTTTAGGTGACCCCTGTATTTTGGTCGTTCGACCGGGGTCACGACCCACAGGTTGAGAAGTGCTGATCTACTTGAAAGACCCATAAAACTTACCAAGGAGCTACTAGAATTAATCTGCAAATTAATATAGCAGAGTACAAAATCAACACACAAAAGTCAATAGCATTCCTGTACACAGATAATAAACACACTGAGAGAAATTAGAGAAACAATATCTTTTACAATTGCACCAAAGAAAATGAAATGCTTGGGAATTAACCTAACTGAAGAAGTAAAAGAACTTTTTAATAAAAACTACAGTACTCTTAAAAAAAAGTGATCCTAGAGGATTTAAAAAATTAGAAAGATATTCCCTGCTCCTGGATAGGATAAACCAGCATTGTGAAGATGGCCATACTCCATAAATTGTTTTGCAGATTTAATGCAATCCTTATCAAAATACCATCAATATACCTCACAGACCTGGAGAAATCATTCCTAAAATTTATTTGGAACCAAAACAGACTTAAAATTGCAAAGACAATCCTGGGCAACAAAGACAAGGCAGGCAGTATTACAAGCCCTGACCTAAAGTTACACTACAGAGCTACGTGATAAAATTAGCGTGGTACTGGCAAAATAATAGACTTGAGGATCCATGAAATAGATTAGAAGATGCAGAATAAAATACACACTCAGCCACTTTATCTTTGACAAAGGGGCCAAACATGTTTACTGGAAGAAAGATAGCCTCTTTAACAAATGGTGCTAGAGAAGCTGGCTCTCCACAGGCTGAAAACTAAAACTTGATCCAGGTCTATTTCCATGCACTAAACTAAAGTCAAAATGGATTAAAGATTTAAATATTAAAAGAGAAACATTAAATCTCCTGGGAAGAAAAAGTGGGAGAAAATCTTGAAGACATAGGGGTAAGCAAAGAGTTCATGGACAGAAATCAAAATGCATATTTAACACTTGAAAGAATCAATAACTGAGGCCTCCTGCAGCTAAGAGGTTTTTTCACTTCAAAAGAAATTACCAACAGAATGAAAAGATAACCCACAAATTTTGAAAAGATTTTAGTGTTTTTTTTTTTTTTTGTCTTTTTGAGACAGGGTCTCGCTATGCAGTTGAGGCTGGCCTTGAGCTCACTTTTGTAGCCCAGGCTGGTCTCGAACTCACACCAATCCTCCTGCCTCAGCCTCCCAAGTGCTGGGATTACAGGCGTGCGCCACCACACCTGGCAAGATTTTAAAAGGTATTCAGGCAAAGGACTTCTAGAATTTATAAAAAACTAAAAACCATAAGGTCCCAAAATTCAAAGACCCATTCCAGCAGTGGGTATCTGAGATGAACATACACTTCTCAGAGAAAGAAATTCAACAAGCCTATAAATACATGAAGAAATGTTCCACATCGCTAACCATTTGTGAAATGCAAATGAAAACAACACTTACATACCATTTCACCCCAGAAAGATTGGCTACCATAAAGAAATCAACCAACAACAAATATTGGATAGGCTGTGGGGAAAAAGGAACTCTTCACTGCTGGTGGGAATGCAGACTGGTGTAACCATTATGGAAAGCAGTGTGGAAACTCCTTAAAAAACTAGAGCTGGAAATCCCTTTCAATCTAGATATCCCCATACTGGGAATTTTTCCAGAAGAACTAAGAACATATCATAGTGATATCTGTGCACCTATGTTCATAGCAGCACAATTTGTGATAGCCAAATCTTAGAAACAACCAAAATGCCCATCATTTGAAGAATGGTTGAAAAAGATGTGACTGAGCCTGAGTGTGGTGGTGCATGCCTGTAATCTTCCTGCTGGGGAGGCTGCAACCAGGAGGATTGCTATGAATACAGACTGCATAGTGAGACCCTATACCAAATGCGTAAAATGTCATCAGTGCTTGTGGATGATTTTTTTCCTAGTTTTCTATTAATTTCAATTTCTTAGTAATGATGCATCATTTTTATGCATGTTAAAAGAAGCAATATCAGCCAGGCGTGGTGGCGCATGGCTGTAATCCCAGCACTTGGGAAGCTTGAGGCAGGAGGATCAGTGCGAGTTCGAGACCAGCCTGGGCTGGAAAAAGTGAGCTCAAGGCCAGCCTGAACTGCATAATGAGACCCTGTGTCAAAAAGAAAAAAAAAGCCATACCTAATGAATAAGGTTATTCAACTTTATGTTAAAATAGAGCTGCCTAAGAAATTGTACTTGCCTAAGTAGGTTTAGAAACACCTGTATTCTGTCAAGATGACCAAGGATCTCAAAAAATAAAGCTCTTACTCAAATTTCTTTTACCTTTTCTGAGTCATGAGTATGCTAGTTACTTGGAGACATTCCTCAATCCAGAAAGGAATAGCCAAAAAAATTAACAGTATTGTGTTTATTGGTGGCTAAGGGGAAGGGGCAGTGTTAATACAATTTCCTTCTTTACACTTGATAATATAGTTATTATGTAGTAACTCAATGCTTTTTTTGTAGTGGATAGTATTGTACTAATGCTCTACATACACCAGCTGGTCGGCACTCCAGCTTTATAGATGAAGGGTGTGACGCATGTGAAGGAAGAATTTGCACATTTAGCTATTTTCTCTTTAAAAAAATTTGTATTCTCTAAAAAAGCATATCTGGTCTTTCAGGGAGTTGGCTGAGGATAATTTGTTAAACATAATCATTTCCTTTGCTAAAATATTTCCATTGGTTACTGTGGTTCTTTTGTTGAACAAGTAACTTAATGTGGGACTAATAATGATCTCCTAGGCACATCAAAATTGGCAAGCAGGAATTAAGGCTGGTGAGCACTAATATTTTTATCACTAAGCAAGCTACTGCATTATTCATCAATTATGTATAATTTCATTGGGCACGATAATTAAAAGCTTGGGGTTGAACAATGTTCTTTTGGCTTTTGTCCATATTGTGCTATTGTTTTGTGTGTGTTTTTAGATAGGATCTTGCTGTGTAGTTCAGGTTGGTCTTGAATTTACTATGTAGCCTATTGTTATGGCTTATGTCTAGTTGTCCCCCCAAAGCCTCATGGAGTCATTGGGCGGGGACTTCTAGAGTTTGAGACTTGATCCTTGATCCCTGGGATTATGGGTTTTAGTACTGACGGGATTATGGGTGGAAGTACTTCTGGGACTATGGGTGTAGCCTATGGCGGGAGCTAAGGCGGAGAGCCTGAATGTAATATAAAGAGAGACAGAGAAACAGACTGGAGCTCGAGCTGGTGCTGCTGCTCTGCTGCCCTGTTTGGTTGGCTGCCTCTGCCACCATTTTGCTGCTGTTCTGCCGCCTTGAACCGGATGCTCTCTGCCCTGCTCCACTCAGTCTTGGGCCAACCGAATATGGACTGAAACCTCCACAAACTGTGAGCTAAATAAACCTTTCCTTCCTTCATTTTGAGTGTTGGGTATTTGTCCCACCAACGAGCAAAAAGTAACTAATACACCTATGCTGGCTTTGAACTTGTGGTGATCCTCTTGCCTCATTCTCCTGACTGCCGGGATTACAGGTGTGTACCATAGTGCCCAACTTGTGCTGTTTGTAAGATCAACTTCCATCTTTGTGTTTCCCATGCAGTAGGTATTTTCAGTTAGTATTTTTATTGGGCTTCTCAGCAGCACTTGATACAGATGTCTTTTCTTGACTTCACTGACACCACAGTTTTCTGCATGTTTTACTAGCCTCCATTTTCTTTATGAATTGCTCAGTTATAAGCTGTCCCTGAAATATTTTTTTATTTATGTATATATGTTTGTACATATGCATATGTTTGTACATATGCATTTGGTACAGGGTCTTGCTACACAGCTCAGAATCATAGTGATCTTCCGGCCTCAGCATCCCTCATGCTGGCATTATAGGGGTGTACCATTATACCTGATTTCAGTGGCTGACATGGTGCACCAAGGGTTCCAGAGCTGACTCGGCGTATAGTACTGGGGATTGAACTTGGGTTTTTGCACTTGCCAGGCAGGTGCTTAGACCACCTAGCTATCTCCCCAGCCCCTGTCCCTGAAATACTGGAAGTTCTCAAGATTCCATCTAAGGCTGCTTTTTTGGTAACAGGATCTCTCTATGTTGCTCAGGCTCATCTCGAAATTGTGAGCCTAAGTAGTCCTCCCCAGCCTTTCTAATAACTAAGACTATTGCTGCCACATTATTGAGGCCACTGGAGTGAGTAACTTTCCAGGCTTTGCAGTACATATTGGTGTTGAACCAGCACCAAGAGTCTTTGTACATCTCTGTTCTTTTAGTTTCTTTTGAGATAAGATCTTGCTAAGTTGCTAAATGGCCTGAGCCAGGCCCAAATTTGTGGTCCTTCCAGCTTCAGCCTCCTAGAATGGTAGATTTATTAGCTTGTGCCACCATACCTGGGGTAAGGACAATAATAGGTTTCACTGGGGAGAAACCTGTTACTCAGTCTTAATAATTTTTCTGCCCTACCTACTAGATATAATTTATCATCAGGTTTGTATGATTCTACCCATCTTCCCTGATACACTTCAAATCCATGTTTATGTCCATGGGGCCGGGCCCAGTTTTTCATTTAGTTTATGTATCAGGGCCCCAGAAGCTCTTTTTTCCTGATCATCCCCCCTTAAGTCCAGTTGCTATATAGTTGCCAAATGGATCACTTTAAAAACCTCAAGTCATGGCATTTCTCCTTGTATCTTTTTGTTGATGGATTCTTTTTTTATTTTTTTAAAATTTTTTATTTTATTTATTTTTTCTTGTTTCAGAACCCTTGTTTGTTTATTCACTCATTTTTATGGCCGGCCCAGCCTGCCCCGAGGGCAGGGCTGGCGCAGCATGCGGTGCCGGGGATTGGACTGCGGTCCCTGAAGCCGCCCAAGGTTTCCCAAGCAAGCGCTGTAGACCACTGAGCCATTCTGCCGGGCCCTGTTGATGGATTCTGATCATCTCATTGTATTATAAGATTTTGAGATTTTTTTTTTTCCCCGAATGGTCTTTTTGAGACAGAATCTTACTGTGCAGTCCAAGCTAGCCTTCAACTCACTTTGTAGCCCAGGCTGGCATTGACCTCCCCGCAGTCTTTCTGCCTCAGCCTCTGGAGTGCTGGGATTACAGTTATGCACCACCATGCACAGCTAAATTTGAGAAATCTGCTTCCTCCCTTTATTCTGTCCTGTACAGCATGGCCTACAGTGTCATTGTGTGTCTTTGTATCCATTTTCTGTTCTGAACAGATATATTTCGGATGATTTTCTTTTTTTTAAAAGAATTTTATTTATTTATTTATTTTCTTGTTTCAGAACTTTTGTTTATTTATTTTTATGGCCAGCTCAGCCTGCCCTGAGGGCAGGGCTGGCGCAGCATGTGGTGCCAGGGATCGAACCACAGTCCCTGAAGCCGCCCAAGCTTTCCTAAGCAGGTGCTTTAGACCACTGACCCATCCTGCCGGGCCCCTCAGATGATTTTCTTAGAGCTTGCACATTTTTTAGTTGTGTTTCACTCAATGAATGTCTCCTTGATTTGGGTTAGAATAGTGTGTGACTTGTAAAGATGGAAGCTTGCTTGTGTAACCCAGGCTGGTCTGGAACTCACATTGATCCTCCTCCCTCAGCCTCCCCAGTGCTGGGATTACAGGTGTGTGGCACCATGCCTGGCAAAGTGGATTATCTTTCCAGAAAAGAGCTAGAGGTCTTAGACTGTTGTTGCTTTACTAGTCATAACAGGCGTTAGGGAGAGGAGGGAAGTTACCCAGCATTATTTGGTGCTGAATTTTTTTTCCAGTACTATTTATTGAAAAGTGTATTTTTATTCTAGTGAGGATGTCCACTGAGTGTGTCTGGAGTTGTTTCTACGTCTTCTAATCTATTTCATTGTTCCTCGGGTCTTTTTTTTTTTTTTTTTGTCCCAATTATCTTTTGCCAGTACCACGCTGTTTTTATCATACTAGCCTTTCTTTTTTTTTTTGGTGGGACCAGGGTTCAAACTCACGACCTTGCACTTGTCAGGCAGGCACTTGTGCCACGGAGCTATCTCCCTGGCCCCCATACTAGCTTTATAATATGATTTCAAGTCAGGGGTTGTGATGCCTCTGCCTTGCTTTTGTTGCCTAGAATTGTGTTTGCTATTCTAGGTCTCTCTTGCTTCCAGATGAGTTTTAACGTTTTCTTCATTAGTATACTCTTTAAGTGACATACACCAGACACACATACATAAATAGTTCTCCAGTGTGAAAAACTGAAAATGTAAATAGGGACCAAAATGTATAATAGATATTACAAAATAGGAAGAAAACATTGAAATGGGAAGGAGCACAAAGGAGGGGAAAGAAAGGGAAAAGAACAAGAAAATTAGAAAAGGAAGATAAAATGGAAACAATGCTTTTGTAAATAAGGGGAAGATGGGGGAGTAACAATTGGGATATATCATGTTACAGGTATAAATTCTAAATGATGAATGTAATTATGTATCTAAATTTAATAAACTGAGCTAGGCATGGTGGCACATGCTTGTAGTCCTAGCACTTGGGAGGCTGAGGCAGGAGAATTGGTGTGAGTTAGAGACCAGACTGGGCTATAGAAGTGAGCTCAAAGCCAGCCTTAACTGCATAGTGAGGCCTTGTCTCAAAGAGACTAAATAAATAAATAAATTTAATAAATTGTACTAAACTTAATAATTAAAAAACAGTTTGGAAACTCAGGCTCTCTTACCCTGAAAGGCAAATTTTGATTTTTTGTATTTTATCATAGAGCTGAGTGCTACATGTAGTTCAAAATGTGACCGCTGTGTGGCAGGTTCAGCTGCGTCATTTCTTTTTACTTCAGCATTCACATCAATGTAATATCCAAACAGGATTCAAGTTTCAAAATAGAAGATCCCTTCATCACAGTTTACTCCTCAGTCTCACACCTCCATTACCCACTTTTGCTTGTAGTGATGGCAGTAGCAGCTTTTAAAGGGGAGTAGGAACATTATAGAGGATGTGAGAATTATAACACTGTTTGACTAACAGAACTTTTAGTTAGCACTTAAAATAGAATAATTTCAACCTGTTTGGGTCAAAGGATTATGCTACTTTAATTTCAGCATGCTGTATCCAACTTTTATCTTTTAGTTTCAAAAGTTGACATGAATATAGTCAAATTTTCACCATTGACATAACTAAGCAGTCAGCATTTTATAATTTATTTATTTGTTTATTTATTTATCTTTCTTTCTTTTTGAGACAGGGTCTCGCTATGCAGTTCAGGCTGGCCTTGAGCTCACTTGTGTAGCCCAGGCTGGTCTTGAACTTGTACCGATCCTCCTGCCTCAGTCCCAAGTGCTGGGATTACAGTCATGCACCACCATGCCCGGCAGCATTTTATCTTTTAATCTTTGAAAAAACAGTTCCAAATATTTTGTGGCTCTCCATCTGAATCTTCCTTTGAACCTTTATTTCCTAATTAGATTTTTTGTGGTACTGGGGATTGGATCCAGAGCCATCACATTGAGCTACTTCTTATGTTCAGCAACATCTTGCTAAGTTGTTGTCTTTAGCTTAGGGTACTACTGCCTTAGCCTTCCAAGTAACTGGGGTGGTGGGTGTGTGTATCACATCTGGCTCCTCTGTATTCTTCCTATACCTAGCATTTCTCTCCACTATCTTAGTATTTTACAAATATTGATTATCTTTGCAAGGAGACTTCTAAGTTCTTTGAAGACAAAATTCTGTTGTTGTGGGGCTTTTTGTCTTCAGTACTTTAAGAAAAAATAGCTAGTAAGTACTTGCTGAGTGAACTATTTAAATAGAAACTTTTAAAAAATGCTTGTCTTTTTCTAAGTTGCCCCCCTAAGACTGTTTCTTTGGTCCTCTTCTGTTGATCATGCTGAGAACTTGTTTTTTTTTTTTTTTTTTTTTCCTTGACTATGACTATTGTCCATTATCAGGACCACTATCCCAAATACTTTTCTTTTTTTTTTAAAAAAAAAATTATTTGTTCATATATTTACTTATTTATTTGGTATAGGGTCTCACTATGCAGATTGGACTCAGTGGTCCTCCTGTCTCAGCCTCCCCTGTGCTGGGCTTACAGGCATGTGCCATCATGCCTGGTTTCTGTGGCTGGCATGGCATGGGGTACTGGGGATCAAACCTGGGTTCTTGAGCTTGCCAGGCAGGTGCCTAGACTGCTGAACTATCTCTGCAGCCCCCAAATACTTTTATAGGGTCTGGTGGTTAACAGAAATGAATGAAGAGGTAACAGTATGATATCAGGATTATAGAAAATAATCTGGTTTTAGGAACAGCTCCAGCAGATGGTTATCGTTTCAGAATATAGTGTCTAGTATGTACAGATATTTAGACTTTCAAGAGAAACAGAAATATAGACCTTTTAGTGTGAAATTTCTTCTGTTTCTAATACAAACATCAAGCTTCTGCTAAAAAATCTTTCAGTGGCTCCCACTGTCTCTAAATTGTAAGATTTTTTGTCTTTTTGAGACAGGGTCTAGCTATACAGTTCAGACTGGCCTTGAGCTCACCTTTGTAGCCCAGGCTATTCTCAAACTTGCACCAATCCTCCTGCCTCAACCTCCCAGGTGCCAATCCTCCTGCCTCAACCTCCCAGGTGCTGGGATTATAGGCGCACACCACCACTCCTGGCTCTAAATTGTAAGAATTTTTAGCTTCTAATAATGTTCTTTTGATTTGGTTTTTATCCTTTGCCTCATTTATTACAAATATATTGGGATGGTAGGGTGAGTCTTTGGGATTGCCCTGATGTTTGTTGCATGTTTCTTCTCAGACCACCCCTCTACTAAAGTGTTCTGTGGTGCCACTACAACTGTTTGTTTGTTTGTTTATTTATTTATTTATAGAAGTTCTTTTTTATCCCCTTGCTCCCTCCCTCTCTTCCTTCCTTCCTTCTTTATGTTATGGCTGGCTCAGCCTGCCCTGGGAGTACGGCTGGCATGGCATGTGGTCCCTGCAGTTGCCTAAGCTTGCCTAAGCAGATGCCTTAGACCATTCCTACAACTACCTTTAAAGTGTTCTGACTCCCACACCACTCTTACAAGTCTGGTTAGAGCCCCTCTACTGCACCTCAGCCTTGGAGGTATGTCCAGCCCAGAGTCGTTCCCACTGAACTTCTTGAAGACAAAGACCACAGGTCTTGAGTAATGTATTTAGTACTTTGGATAGCAAACAGTGAGTTCTTGTATATTTGCAGAATGAATAAATCATTTTTTCCTGGAGAATTATAGGTATAAAAAGATTCTTAGAAGTTTAGTTATAGTTGTGAGGCCTTTTAAAATGTGCTGGTTCTTTTGTTTCATTTGAAGAAGATTGTAGGTGTTTTTAAATACAAATCATTAATGTTTATGGTTTTTTGAATAAAGTAAATTGTACTGTGGGTCTTATACATTATTGCTGCTTTCTAGAACTAGAGTTTCTTTTAAAAACTTAAATTTTTAAAATGTTTTTATTTTATTGCATTCCCCTTAGGTTAATTTTTTCTGGCTGTTTTGTTGTTTGTTTAGGTGTTAGGCACTCTTGGTCATTCCTTTGTCCCTCCCTGACCTCTCAGTGTCATGCTGTTAACACTGTGGGCCAGATTCTCTGTAATATACACTGTCATGTGTTGCATCCTTGGACCCTCCCCATTGGGTACCAGTAGCACCCTCCAGTTTAGGCAGTGAAAAATGTTGCTAGGTAGAGCCAGGTGTCTGGGAAAAACCTCCCCTGGTTGAAAACTGCTTGTTAGGTGGCACATTTCTTCTTTTATGCTCAGATGGCCTTTCTTCTGTTAGCTTTCTGTTAGCAGCTTCAGTGGACTGCTTTGCTTTGTTTTCCTCCAGTAATTATTTACTTCCTCATAGGCTCATACCTCTTCCCCCTTTTGTTAGCCAGTTTTGTAGAATGAATAGCTTCTGCTCATTTTTACTTTTGTTTCTGGTTTTAACTGTTGTGGCACAGTTAAACTTATTTTTATTAAGTCCCTTGTCATTTTTTATCTGCTGTGCACCTGGAATGAGTAGCGCCACCACCTTGTTTGACCACATCATCAGGCCTTACTTCTCTTTGCTACCACCTGTGCAGATATCACATGCTATCAATCCAGAGCTCACATTTATTCTGGCTTTGAATGTCTGGTGCTGTTTCACTCTTACAGCCTTACTGGGACACATGAAGGCTCGTAGTCTCTTTCATGCTTTCTGAATTTAATTATTTTTTTGTACTGGTAATCGAATTCAGGACCTTGGTGCTTGCTTGCCAGGTGCTTGTGCCACTGAGCTATAGCCTCAGTCTTTCCCTGAATTTAAAATCCAGTGTTTTTACTTTATTTCTGCAATAAGATCTTTCTCTATTTCAGACCTTTTCAGGCATGATTTCTAGTCTGAGCCTATGTATTTTGAAAGGCTTTCCAAGTGGTTTTTATAAAACTCTTTCATTGTTTTATTCTCTTATTTTGGAAGCCTTTTATTGGTTTTATGAATTCCTACAATACCTAACAATATTTTTCTACAAAAATCTTTTGGCATCCTTGTCTTTTTAACATTGTTCCAAGTGAAAAATAACAAGTACTTTATGAAAAGTCAGAGTTTATGAACAGTCCACTGAAACTACTATCAGGAAAGTAACAGAAGCGAAGCCCTCTGAGGATAAAAGAAGAGCAGGGCCATCTACAAACATCTTTTTTTGGGGGGGGGGCTGCCTCAGTCTGCCTTAAGCATGGGTCTAGTATGGCATGTGGTGCTGAGGATCAAACCTTGGTCCCCTGTGCCTGACTGAGTTTGCCCAATCAGGTGCTTTGAACAAATGAGCTGAACTGCAAGCCCCCTTACTAATTTATTTTTAATAATATTAGCAATAAAATTTATAATTGGAAGAAGTCTGAGGAATAAATGTTTTTTAACTTGTATTACATGTCGCTGACAAACTTGATTACTGAGTTTTAACATACTTACGTAGCATTTCTTTTCTTGCAGGTATTTATAATAGCAGTGATGCGGCAGCCTCGTTTCCCAATGCAGTGTCCGGCTCAGGATCCAGCACTCCTGTCTCTAGCTCACATTTACCTCCGCAGCCTTCAGGGCATTTGCAGCAGGTGGGAGCTCTCTCCCCTTCAGCTGCTTCAGCTGTAACCCCTGCTATAGCTTCAACTCAGGTATGTTATTAGAATCCCCTGACATTTAAACATATATGACCTTTATTTTATTTTTTGTATTATTTTCTTATTTATTTATTTATTTATTTTCTTATTTATTTATTTATTTATTGTTTCAGAACCTTTATTTGTTTATTCACTCATTTTTATGGCCAGCTCAGCCCGCCCCGAGGGCAGGGCTGGTGCAGCATGTGGTGCCGGGGATCGAACCGCGGTCCCCGAAGCGGCCCAAGCTTTTCCAAGCAGGCGCTTTAGACCACTGAGCCATCTTGCCGGGCCCCAAAGAGAGCTTTCTATAAGAACTTTTCAAATATTTAAATTTGTATTAGCGTGTCATTGAAAAGTAATGGACATTTTTACTGGGTTTTCATGAGAGAAGACATATATGGGCAGCAGCTAACTTTTGTCAGCTTCTGGGTTTACTGAGCAACTTAATGACACTTTGTCTTAAAATAAGGAAGGGCTGGAGATGGAGTTCAAGACTTTGATGGTATTTTTAAAAATAATCATTAAAATTATGTAAATGTATGAGAATTGGCTCTTCAAAAATTTAAAAGCCTCCGAGGTGAATGTAGGATAGAGTGGAAGATTCCTTGTAGTACTGCTTGTGTGGTTTTCTTCCTAGTGGGAGACAAGATGTTCCTAAGAGTAGTGGCTCTGTAGCTTCTCCTGTTTGTACCTTTTGCCTTATTTAGATCTATAATTAGACAAATGATGTGGTGTATAGAGATACGCTATAAGCAGACATCAAGTAGGAAAAATTATGGGCTTGAATTGTATAAATCAGATAGTAAATGCAGAAAGCTGTACATACCTATACTTGCTTGTTGATGTATCCAAAGATAATACTTTAAGATTGCTAAAGTATACATTTTTGGTGATTCTTCATAATTTTATTTTCATCTGTACCAAATTCTATAAAGGCCCTTCAACATTTCTAGAAAATTACAATAATGACTACAGTTGTAATTGTAAATGTCTAATTACATGCAACATGTTTCTCAGTTGCTATAAACTTGAGCATTTAATTATGTATGCATAATTTCTGTAGAGAGTTAGAATACATATGTACATATGTATACCTTTTTGATATTTACAGAAAAGGAAACACAGCACCAGGCTATTTTTAGTGCATTTAAGCCAAATATTACAATGAGCACCAGAACAGTTCAGCACAGAAAATCAGTGACATATTTAGTAGCATCTTTGATGATAAAAGTTAACTATTTGGTAAACTTCTCAGAGGAGTAAGAGAAAGGTTTTTCTTTGGTTTATTTCACTAGAAAGATGAGATAGCCATAATAATGGTGCCTGAACTAAGGGAGGGTGAGAAAATAAATGAAAGAATAGCACTTGTAAATAGTTTTATCTCTTTTTTTTCCTTTTGAATTTCCAGTTTTAATTTATTGAATAACCTCCATACTGATCTATACAATGGTCATATCAGTTTACATTACCATCAACAATTTAGAAGGGTTCCCTTTTCTCTACAAGTTGTATCTCTTTTAATTATGTGTAATCATATGCTGTTGGTAGTCTTATAGACTTGGGCCGTGTCTCACATTGTACATTTTAAGTCTTTATTAAAAAAAGTCTTTATGTTGGTTAGTTGTAGGCCAAATGAAGCAGAAACTTCATTTCTTATTCATTCAATTTGTAGGTGTAGGGCTGGCATTGAGGAAAGGTGGATGGGAGAGTAGTGGCAAAGAGAAATTTATAGCTAAAGGAACAGTTCCATTCAACATGGCATTCAGCTAAAGAAGGAAGAGATAACCATTGCAATAATCTAGAATTGAGTCCAACTAACATCTTGAGTTTTATCTGTCCTCTTTCCATGTTTCAGTGAGATGGGTGGCTTGCAAATATGGGCAGCTGTTTAGATGCAGCTGCTGCACACTGAGACAACTGCATGGTCTTCCTGTCTGGCAGGACATGCTTCTTGCCTGGAGGTTAAAACTGCCTCAGCCAGTCTCTAGGCAGCTGAGGCATGTTGACCTCTCAATTGAGCAGAGGACTGTTTAGGCAGTGTGCAAGGCAGGTGTTACAAAACACTGAGGAGGAATTGTAGGGGAGTGTTAAAGTTGGCAATTGAATATTTTTTTCCCCTAAATGACAAGCTCATTGCTGGCTATTGCTGAGTGTAAGTCTTGTTTGCCTTCAGATGATGTAATTCTTTGTGTTTAGATAGTCACACATCTTAGAATGCTTTAGGGTGGGTGATCTTAAAACAGAACTATGTTAAGATAGATGGTAAATGGGATGTATCATTATTTTGAATGCAATTCTACATATCCAGTAATGGTAATGAAGGAAACTGTCACAATAACAGTCAAATGCTTTAAAAATCTGAAGAGAATAGAAATATTAAGCCATGTTTTGCCAACCCTTCCTCCAAAAACTTAATGATTCAGTATTACATTTTAGTGCTTGTGTTGGTGCCCTGGGTCAGGGTAAAAGTCCAGGTATCAATCTTTTCTGACCTTTGTTTTAAGTAAGCACATAAACTTCTTGTGTGGTTTATTTGATATCTTAACTATTGGTCAGTGTTACCAGAGAGATAAAATCAGGAAAGGCTAGTAGAAATTGATTTGGGCTTTTAGTGGGTGGATGGGGACCCAAAAATTATGGGGCAGGGATAGAAGTTTGGTAATTAGTAGCTCAGTTATTCTGAAGTGTTAGTCCTTTTTTCTTTGCTACATTATACATGTTATTGTTCTTTTTCAAATAATTGATGGAAAACCCATATTACCATGAAATTTAGGCTGTATTAGTAGTATAGTTAAAACTCTAGTTCTATAATGTTAGTGAAAGGTAAAATTTCTGCCCATGAGATTTGTTGATTTGGTCTCTCCTTGCTAGGTCATGAGTAGAAGTATAAATTAGTTTCTTGAGGAATGCAAGTAATCTTTTATGTTATTTTATTTTTGTATTTTAGGGATGGGTGTACAGGGTCTCACTATTAAATCAGACTTCTGAGTGATCTGCCTATTTACAGCCTTCCAAGTGCTGGGAATACAGGCCTGCACCACCACGCCAAGTCTCAATTGCCATCTCAGCTGTGGGGTTGGGCAGGGCCAGCTTACCAGGCTTGGAGATCAAACCCAGCCCCTGTGCCTGCTTGCAGGTGCTTTAATTCTCTGAGCTATTTGGCCAGCCTATTTTGCCTTTTAAACCTTATTGTTCCCTAGTTCATGAATGCTTTTGTCTTTGGAAGAATGTTAATGCTTTTGTTAAAAATAGTTTAATAAAGCTGGGCATGGTGGCGCACGCCTGTAATCCCAGTACTTGGGAGACTGAGGCAGGAGGATTGGTGTGAGTTCGAGACCA
Source organism: Myocastor coypus (assembly GCA_004027025.1). Classification (NCBI taxonomy): domain Eukaryota; kingdom Metazoa; phylum Chordata; class Mammalia; order Rodentia; family Myocastoridae; genus Myocastor; species Myocastor coypus. Next base: position 13,178 of record PVJA010021380.1, on the reverse strand, counting down.
GCCTGGGCTACAAAAGTGAGCTCAAGGCCAGCCTGAACTGCATAGCAAGACCCTGTCTCAAAAAAAAAAAAAAAAAAAAAAAAAAAAAAATAGTTTAATAGAATAATGTTAGACTGAATGTAATGAAGAATACTTGCATTCTATCATAGTCTGCATTTTGAGTTTTGGTTTTGGATATGGTCTTCAGACAGACAGTCATTGATGGTCATACTGCCTTATCCTACCCTGTATTACTTCTGTGTTTTGTGTGTGGTTTATTGTTTATTATTGTCCTTTTCTTTGCTGCAGTGCTGGGGATCGAACACAAGACCTTTGCACTGAGCTTTATTATCACCCATTTTTATTTTTTGAGAGGTTCTCATGGAGTTACTAAGTACCCAGGTTGGACTTGAATTTGTAATCCTGTTGCCTCAACCTTTCAGGGTGCTGGAGTCACAGCTGTGTGCCACCACACCCATCTTAATTTCAAATCCAAGTCATTCTTACCAGTCATATGGAAGCCGGGCATGGTTAGTTCACACTTCTAATCCCAATACTCTGAGAGGCTAAGGCAGGAGGAATGTTAATTTGAGCCCCATCATGGCAGCTTAGTAAGGCCCTGCCTTAAAATGAAAAACAAAAAAAAGGGCAGGAATGTAGGTCAGTGATATGGTGCTTCTGTGAAACATTTAACTTTAAAGTAATTGCCAAGGTTTGTTAATCTGTTTAGTAATATAGATATTTTAAGGCACAAATACAATGGTAAGGATTTATCAACTTTGGGTAATATTTTTACCTCCTAACTGGAATATTCTGTTCTCTAATGCTATAGTATGTCTGCAAACATATACATGCATATTGGTGGAATTTCTTAGGTGTCACCCTGTTTGTTTGTTTGTTTTTTCCCATGCCATCTGATAATAACACTTTTATTTCAAGAAAATGTCTGTTTCCTGGCAGATTCAACTAACTTGAAGGAGAGCTTATTTTGTTTATACTTGATGGAAAATTTCGTCTGTCTCAAATAATTTTATAATGGCTTATTAATTTAGAGACTTTAACCCTCTTAAGATTAAATATTTTTATTAGTACATAATTGTACTATATAATAATTACATTCCTTTGGTAGTTGGTACATCAAAAAACATTCCTTAATTTTTTTTTTTAGCCCTCATTCCTTCACTTCCTTCTTAAAATAACATTTTATAAATGTTTTATATCACTTGCTCTTGAATGCTGAAAAGGCTAAGCAACAGCACAAAGTCATGTATCTGGTAAGCAATAAAAGTTAATATAGAAGTAAGAAGTTCTCACTTCGGCCAGGGTGGCATATGTCTGTAATACCACCACTTGAGAGGCTGAGGCAGAGGATCATTGCAAGTTGAGACCAGCCTGAGCTACAAAGGAGGGTTAAGGACAGCCTGAACTGCATAGTGAGACCTTGTCTCAAAAAACAAACCATCCCCAAACACAACACTTTCTATTAAAACTTTTTTTTGTGTGTGTGTGATACATGGCTGGTGTTATACAGTTTGTGCTCATAGTTATCCTCCTGCCTCAGCCTCCCTAGTGCTGTGATTACAGGTATGTGCCACCACAGCCGGTGGGTGTGGTGCCAGGGATAACTTGGGACCTTGTGCTTGCCAGGCAGGTGCTTATGCTGCCGAGCTATCTCTCTAAACCTGTATTTAAACTTACAATGCCATGCTAACATAGATATGTTACGTTAGGTTCAACAATGGGTCAAGGTCTTTCCAGTTCAAAAATTATTTCAGTAACTTTTTCTTAAAGACTTATTTTTTCCCCAAAAGGTAAGAGATACATCAATTACATACTAACCATTTAAGAAGCCTTAAGAATTGCTGGTTATTGTATATAGTCCTGTGGTCAAATCAGGTTGCAAAACTCAAATTGTGGAACATTTTCTTTCTTTCTTTCTTTCTTTCTTTCTTTCTTTCTTTCTTTCTTTCTTTCTTTCTTTCTTTCTTTCTTTCTTTCTTTCTTCCTTCCTTCCTTCCTTCCTTCCTTCCTTCCTTCCTTCCTATATGGAACATTTTAGCATTAGCCTAAACAATACATTAAGATCCTAACAGTTTGGGAGTAGTTTGGAGCATTGAATAATGTGGAATGATATAATTGAATTTGACCCTTTCAACTATTAGCCTACTCATGGGATCTGAAAGTTATTCATACTTGGATTTATCTCTCATCACATGCTGAGAATTAAAGCCTTACTGGTGGTAGCTGCCACAGAAATGGGATCAGAATGTTTCATAGTACAAGCTTTGAATCAAGCTGGAGAAACTTATAATTGGTTCTCTGATCCCTGTCCAATACCCATTCATATTTTTCCTAGAAACCTATTGAGTTAGTATTCTGTGTTTGTGCCAGGCATGGTGCTGCATGCCTGTAATCTCAGCACTTGGGAAACTGAGGCAGGAGGATTGATATGAGTTCAAGGTCTCCCTGGGCTACTTGGTGAGTTCAAAATTAGTCTGAGTTATGGGGCTGGGGAGATAGCTCCAAGGCACAAGTGCCTGCTGGGCAAGTGCAAGGTTGTGAGTTTGAACCCCAGTCCTGCAAAAAAACAAAAACAAAACAAAACAAAACAAAAAAACAAAATTAGTCTGAGTTATATAGAGAGACTGTCTCAAAAAATAAACAAGGGTCGGCCAAATAGCTCAGCAGATTAAAGTGCCTGCTTAGGCAGACAAAGGGGCTGGGTTCCATGTTGGCCCTGCCCCACAAGCATACTCAGACTGGGTAATTGAGACTGGGCAGTTGAGAATGGGTGTGGTGGCTCTTGCCTGAATCCCAGCACTTGGGAGGCTGTAAACAGGAGGATTTCTATGAGTCTGATCTTTATAGTGAGACCCTGTATCCCCTGTACTAAATGCATAAAAAAATAATAAAAATAAACCAGTATACTTTGAGTAGATACAATGGTAAATTTTGTGTTACATATTGCTGTGAGTTTGGTATCAGTCTAGGCTGATACATGTTGAGTTGAAGGTCAACCTGGACTGTGCAGGGAGACCTTATCTGAAAAAGAATTCTGTTTGCAGATTCAAAAATGTAAGTTATATTTTAAGACATTTGAGCTCTTATGTTGTATTTGCAGTATGAAGTTTCAAATTCACCTCTAGCAATATGCAGTACCTTCCAAAGGTACCTGTCATAGATATTATTCACTCATAGCTACTTTTTCTTGTTCATTCTTCAATTTTGATTCTGTCAGCAGGGTGGGGGAAAATCTTATCAAAATCAAAACCCACTTTATAATCTTATATTTGAGTTACATGAGGTTGTTATTATTATTATTATTATTATCATCATCATCACTATTGAACTCAGGACCTTACACTTGCCAGGCAGGCACTTATGCTGCTGAGTTGTATCCCTGGCAAAATCTTACATTTGAATAATTGAGCATATAGCTTGACTTTTTTTCACTCCAGCTAACAGTTTTGGAGTATGTTAGAATTACTACTTTACAGATACCTCTGGTTATAAGCAGACTTGAATTACAAGAGGTGAACTGTTAACAGGAGAAATTTGAAGCTGAAATATAATTTCAATTTTGTTAATTTTTTAGTAACATTATTGGAGGAGACAGTCTTGTTTGACTTAAGTTTGAATGCTGTCTTGATAGACTTACTTTTTTTTTTTTTTCCTAGATGTTATTTTAAGTTTCTTAACAGTGTTCTGTAACTCAAGAAACCTAGACATATTTTGTCTAATAGTGATTTAGATTTCAGTAGTCAGTCTATTTTTAACCTATTGATCTTTGGAGACCATCTTGCAAAATAATTACACAGAAGAAAGCTGTCTGTGTCATGATTCCCCCTACCCCCAAAGCCTCATGCAGTCCTTGGGTAATTGTTTAGGGGGTCTTCTTTCCAACTCTTTTACTTTATCCATCTTCTCTGCTACTAAGTTGTGAATCTTTCCACTCAGATGTGTGTGTGTGTGTGTGTGTGTGTGTGTGTGTGTGTGTGTGTGTGTTTCTTTCCTAAATTTTTTTTGCCTGGAAGTATCAAGAAGGGGTTGTCAAGGGTTCCCACTGCCACACATTCCACTATGAGTGTACTGCCTTAGCTATGGCAGACATTTGTGGAATCTTTGTTAAGTCAGGCTGCCTACTGTCTGTCTGTCTGTCTGTCTGTCTATCTATGGAACCAGGGATTGATTGATTGATTGATTTATGGAACCAGGGACGCCATTGATTGATTGATCGATTGATTGATTGATTGATTGGATGGGTGGGTGGGTGGGTGGGTGGATGGATGGATGGATGGATGGATGGAACTAGGGATTGAACTCCAGACCTTGGACTTGCCAGCCAGGCTGCCTACTTTAAAATGGTGTCACAACTTGAGTTTTTTAAAAATAGAAATTAGTGCAGAGTGGCTTAAACATTTTCATATATCAACAATCTGTCTAAAATAACTTGTTCTTAATGGATTTTTTTTTTTTTTTTTCTTTCAGGACCTGGGTTTGAACTCACAACCTTGCACTCGCCAGGCAGGCACTTGTACCACGGAGCTATACCCCAGCCCCTAAAATAACTTGTTCTTGTTTCTGTCTTGAGAGTTTTTTAAAAATAATGTTTACTTCTGTTCTGTTTTCAAAGGAAAAGCAGAACTTTTGGTTATTTTGGTACCATCCATATAGCTTGAGAAATTGTTCATTTTGGATAGTATTCTTCTTTTAATCTATCATTACTAACTTTGGCCAGCCATCTTTTATGAAAGTAGACCTTACTATTAATCTTTTCTGGTCATGTCATTACACAGATAGGTGCACGCTGCACTGGATTTTATTTTGATCTTTGCTATAATGGGCCTGAAAGATGGTAGGAAAAGTAAAAAACTTTGGAGATCAGATCAAGAAAGTGCTACAATTTTGAAATTTGAATCTGTTAAGGCTAAATATGAAGTCCTTGGCACAAAGAATCCTTCCTAAAAAAGGGTACTGTGGTTTTGATATTTGCATCAAGCAACTGAGGCAATTCATGAGTCTGATAATTGTAGCTAAAAAGGAATTCCGGCTGGTAAATTAGTGGTTGTGATTTAGTTAGGGCATAATGTAGATGACTACATAGCAGTTTGGAAAGTTGGAGGGCTCAGTGCATTCATTGCCTTGCTTTGCAGGTGCTCAGGTGTCGGAGGGTCTCTGTCCTTTGAGGACCACTTCAACAGTATGCTCATGGTGGAGCATATTGCTCTGCCTTGTTACTCTGTACTTCTCAGCTGTTATTTCTTAATTCCCGAAAAGTATCCATGATACTACTGCTTTCTCCTTACAATTCATTTTCTATTTCTAATCTATAATATGCTTAGTTCATCTTTTTGGAATTGTCTCTAAGAGTAGATATTTCTAAGTGTGGTGGTACATGCTTATAATCCCAGCACTTGGGAGACTGAGGCAGGAGGAAGGTTGTGAGTTCAAGACTAGCCTGGGATACAAAGTGAGCTCAAGGCCACCTTGTGTAGTGAGAGTCTTGTCTTAAAATGACAGAGTTGGTTCTCTGAAAGACATTTTTAAGGATTGGATGTCTGAGGCTTTAACAATACGTGGTAACATCTAGTTTTTCTGTTAGTTTGGTTGTATTTTTCTTTTTTCTAGCTATGTATGTATGTATGTATGTATGTATGTATGTATGTGTGTGTGTATGTTATAGCCAGCTCAGCCTGCCCAGCAGATGGAGCTGGCTCAGTATGTGGTGCTGGGGCTCAAACTGTGGTCTCTGTTGCTTGCTTAAGCAGGAGCCTTAGATTGCTGAGCTATCTTGCTGGCCCTAGTTTGGTTGTGTTTTCCTTGTTCTCATTTATTTTATAAGTAGCTGAGATCCTCAGGTAGTTAACTTTTGGAAAGGACAACGTAACCTTATGGCAGTTAGTTTATGAATTATGTATTTTATGTTTTCTATACTGCTAACTCTGTGGTTAACTTGTGACTTACCTTTAACTGAGGTCTGTGATTGACTGTTACAAATGGAATTTTATAGCATATACTTATTGACTCTATGTGCATATCAGTAATAAGGGAAAAACCAAGATAAACAGGTTGAATTTATAAACTAAAGTTTAATCTATTAAATATATCCTTTGTGGTAAGGCAGGAGGCATTATAATTCCTGATCTAAAATTATACTACAGAGCTACCGTGATAAAATCAACATGATACTGGTAAAAAAATAGACCTGAGGATCAGTGGAATAGATTAGAAGATGCAGAACTAAATACAAACACATTCAGCCACCTTATTTTTGACAAAGGGGCCAAACATGTTTACTGGAAGAAAGATAGCCTCTTTAACAAATGGTGCTGGAAAAACTGGCTCTCCCCATGTCGAAAACTAAAACTTGACCCAGGTCTATCACCATGCACTAAACTAAAATCAAAATGGATTAAAGATCTAAATATTAAAAGAGAAACCCTAAGCCTGCTAGAGGAGAAAGTCGGAGGAAATCTTAAAGACATTGGGGTAGGCAAAGAGTACATGGAAAAGAATCAAAATGCACGTTTGACACTCGAAATAATCAACAAATGGGACCTCCTTTGGCTGAAAAGTTTTTTCATGTCAAAAGAAATTACCAACAGCATGAAAAGACAACCCACAAATTTTGAAAAAATTTTAACTAATAAATATTCAGACAAAGGTCTTCTATCTAGAGTTTATAAAGAACTGAAAACCGTTAGGGTCTGAAAATTCAAAGATCCAATCTAGAAATGGGCATTTAAGATGAACACACATTTCTTGGAGAATATTGAGAATGCAAATATCGTATAGTCTCCCTAGTTTAAGGACTAGGGAAAGAAGTCCAAAAGAAGAAATAAATAAATAAATGAATTTTGGGCAGCACCAGGAATCAGTCTCAGGACCTTGCGTTTTCTGCCGTCTTTTTTTTTTTTTTTTTTTTTTTAGAAGAGTGACTTAAATACAAAATACAATTGGAAGAGTTAAAAAAATGTTTATTGAAAGTGTTAATGTTTGTTTGATCAGTCTTACGTATGTATGTCTGTTGATCTATACTGATTTGATGATGAAAATATGTAATGCAACCATTGTTAAATTTTTCTTTTGAAATTCTGTACTATATGTACTCTTGTCACTTTTTTTTCTGTTTTTGTTTCTGCTATTTTTACTCTTAAAAACATAATAAACATTTAAAAAAAGATTTAAAAAATATGTAAAATAAATACATACACCCTTGAAACAATGGAAAACAAGGACAAGATCCTATGTTATGAAGACTTGATTTAGTGAGTTGTAAAAGTACATTTTCCAAGCTTAATAAGTTGGCCAAAGGCCAGGATAAAGGTTAGGTTGTAAGTCTATTGCTGTGACTGTTTCGTTGTCTTATATATTGTTGAACATATCTAAATATTCCACACCATATCTTTTGTTCTGCTGTTATTCAGCTTTATGTTAGAAGTGGTTCAGTTTTTTTGTAGTTAGGGTCAGAAGGATTGTTTTGAACTACCATATAGTGATTTTACTTTATAAAAGATTAAGTTTGATTTTATTCAGACTTCTTTAAAAATAAAAAGGCTTAGCTTAAAATTTATGGTTCTGCCCAGGCATGGTGGCGCATGCCTGTGATCCCAGCATTTGGGGAGGCTGAGGCAGGAGGATCAGTGTGAGTTTGAGACCAGGCTGGGCTGCAAGAGTGAGCTCACAGCCAGGTTGAACTGCATAGAGAGACCCTGTCTCAAAAAAAGACAGTCAGTCAATAAATGTATGGTTCTGTTAAACCTGACAGTTATTTCAGATGAGTGATGACCTATGAATAACTATTTTGTGTACAAGAATTGCTTCAAAAATGGCATACTTGGAAGATATAGTTCTTGAAAAGTAGAGAATATGCACACCAAAGAGCCTCCCCCCGCCCCCCCTCCCCCCGAGGCATTTTTATTACACTGGGTTGTGCAATACTTTGGCCAGCCTCCTCAACTTCATCTGTTCAGGGCTTCATTTTCGCTTGTTTGGCACAGCTCCCAGTAGAGGCCTTCAGAATTGCGGTTAGCAGCATGAATGAATTATAAACTTTGGAGGAGCTCTTCAGTTAGTAGAACTGGCCTCCTGCCAAAAAGCCAGTGCCTTATATGGGGTCAGGGCAAAGCTCTGATTCGTTGAGCCCTGCATTGTATAGAAAACATACTTGTGATGCCTGTTTGCTTTCTTTTAAAATAAAAACAAAACAAAACAGAAAAAGCAGCAGGCTTCCAACTCTATCAAAATAGGAAGTGACAAAACTGTGCAGGTTTTACTAATGACAGAATTAAGTGGTGGAAATATGGCTCAGCATAGTTGAAATGCTAGAAGTTAAGGTTGGAGTTTTTGAACCTCCTTAGCCAACTTGTGAGGTCAAGGACTGAAGATTGTGTTAAACATCTGTTGTCTACCTGCTCTTATTTAATAAATGGTTTAGTAAGCTTAGGTAATCATATGTCCACATAGTTACTATACCACTGGTTTTTAGTTTTGACTAGATACTTTGAATTTGTCAATCTTCTAAAAGTATACAGTAGTTATGTAACTTTAAAAATTGGTATATTGGAGCTAAAGAGCTCAGTGATCTATGTGCCTGCCTGGCCAGCTCAAGGACCTTGGTTCAGTCCCCGGTACAGCATGCTGTGTCAGCCTCCAAGTAGTGATGCACACCTGTAATTCCAGCCCTGGGAAGGCTGAGATGGGAGGATCACTACAGAGTCTGAGCTACATAGTGAGATCCTGTCTTAAACAAATAAAAGAATGACTTAAAAAAAATGAAACGATTTTCTAGAAAGTCAGGAAGTGAGAGGGAATAATTAGTATGTCTGTTAGGAGAAAAACAAGAAGATATTTTCAGGTACAATTCATTTGTCATTGTACTTCTTTTTGCTTAGGCAAATACCCTGCCTGGCTGTTCTCTTAGTCAGGCACCATCTCATATGTATGGCAGCAGATCAAACCCAAATCCAGCAGTGGCAGCTCTCATAGCTCAGTCTGAAAGCAGTCAAACAGGTAAGGTTTCAAGAACTCTAAAACTTTCTAGTGCAATTTTTCTCTGTTGGTTCATTTTCACTGAAAAGATTTAGAGGTAGAGGTATGGTTAATAGAGGGATCACTATCCCCAACCTCCTTTTAAAACCAAAAGAATCCCACTCAGAACTAAGTAGGATGTTGTGCTGCACAAAAGTGATGTGCCTTCCCCCTTTTTGCTGTCTGAAATGTAAATGTTTAAGCAGAGCCATCAGTAGGCAGGAACACAAATGTCTCCGGTGACTCCTGTGATTGATGTGCTCAGTCCTCGCTTCTTCTGTGCAGTGAAAGTAATGCAGCATGGGGCTTTTCTCTGAATGGCCTGGACTTTTATTTGTATAATTCATGAAACTGCATTACACAAACTTGGTTTATCTGTGAATTTTGGCCAGTTGACATTTTGTAGCACTTACCTCTTGTACTGTTTTAATGAACCCAGATTTGTTCTGTCTCACTCCCCCTTAAGAATTTGTTGACATGTCCCAAGTAGTCATGCCTTTTGGGGGGCAGGGCAAGGGTTTAGCAGTTCACCAAGAACGGATCAGTCTTGTCCTCACCCTTCAGGGTCAGAGGTTACCTGCCTCAGAAAAAGGGAAGCACAACCTTGAAAGAGGCCTGAGAGATAGAGAGGCTTTGTTAGGAGCTAGGTGCAGGGAAATGTAAGTTACTTTTTAAGCAAGGATACTCTTGGAGTGTTTAGACGGATCACTTTTTTTTTTTTTTTTAAACTTCAGATTTCTACTTTCTTTTTTATTATTTTGAAAATTTATGCTTGATGTGTAGATTTGTGTAACATAATTTTAGTCTCACGTGAAGCTGTATATAAATATATTTTATGACTTGTCTTGGAATGCAAAGTGTTAAAAAATACAAAGTGTAGGGATTTGCTGTGATAAGCATACAGATTAGCTGTCCACAGCTGTGATTCATTACTTTAACCATAGAAATTAAAAGTGGCTGAGGGGAAGGTACAGTAAATTCAAACCATGCTTCTGTGCTGTAAAATTGAAAGCAATGAAAGAACAGAACATAATCCATTGCCTTTGACACTCACAGAAACATGTAGGGACAATGCTTTACATGCCACAGTTGAGCAGTTCTCAGCCAGCCACATGCTAGGTCTTCTGCTTTCCTCATGACTGGAAAGACAGTGGGAGAGATTTAATATATGTTTGAGGGGAATGAGGGCCAGAGCTTAAAGCCTCTTATCCACTGAGAGAGTCATTTTATCAGCTCTGAAATATTTACACTACAGATCAGGACCTGGGGGACAACAGCCGCAGCCTGGTTGGCAGAGGAAGCTCGCCCCGAGGAAGCCTGTCCCCGAGGTGAGTGCCCTTCACCCCAGAGCATCTGGAAACTTTGCTGTCCTCTCCGTGGAGCGTGTTTGTGAGCTTTCGAAACGAGTCTATAGGCAGAAGGCCATGTTTAGGCAGTGAAAATAATTAACTTGTGTTTTAATTTAAACATGATTACAAGGACTATATTTTTTTAAGGTTTCAAATCATTTTGGACCCTTTATCATTTGTATACATATTTAGCTGCTCCTACTATTAATTCATTAACTTGAGTGATTATTCTTGCTCATAAAATAGTTTAAGAATGTCTTAAAGTTGCAACTCCATTTAGCTCGGCTGTGGGGTTGTAGGCAATGCTCTTTCCTCAGCCTCTGATTCTGACTTTGGGTGTGAAATTGACATCAGGTCTCTGAGATCTGTCTTATTATTCATTGTTTGAAGCTGAGTTGGACGCCTGTGCAAAGGAGCTTTGTGAAATCACTGTAGGTATATGCAACATTCAGGTACCTCCTTGGTGGATAAATGTGGAAGCCAAGCAAGGACTGTATCATCCTTCTGTTCCAGATAGGGAAAATAAAGTGTGAAATTTTGTTATTTTATTATACTTTTCAGCTTTATACCTCTAGGTGGTTTTCTCTGTGTTCTCTAAATTCACAGTTGTACTTCAGACACCGGAGTGAATGAGGATAGATTAAGAGGGAAAAGCTCACTCTAGGGTCTTCATGTGTGGAAGACTGTTCTCTTAAAAATTCAGATTTCCATGTGATGACAGATTAGAATATTAGTGTTGGTGTGTTGTGATTATTATCGAGGAATGTCTGTTAAGGAACATCTCTTCACTGTTACAGCCATTATTAGTTTAGCAATTTCTAAGTTTTCTGTTTTCTGATGATGCTAGTATTGCCTGTTTGCTGTGTAATTCCTGGATGAATGAAAAGTAATATTTTGTTTTTATTGACCTCTACAGAGATTAAATGCCCCTTCTCTGAAACTGGGAATCTAAAGTGGCCTCTAATTCTGTGTACCTCTGTACTGCTGTATTTTTTTCTTTTCTTTTTGGCTGGTCCTGGAAATTGAACTCAGGGCCTTTGCACTGAGCTACAGTTTGAACAACTTTTCCTCTTCCTCTTCCTCCTCTTCTTCCTCCTCCCCCTTCCCTTCTTTCCCTTCTGCCTCTCTTTCCCCTCCCCCCATATCCCCTCTACCTGGCTCAAAATTGAGCTCCTCAAGCCTTAGCCACTCAGAGTTCTGGAATTATAGACATGTGCCACCACACCCAGATGTTTTTTGGGAGAATGAGGTGGGAGGAAGAGACAGAGTCTTGCCTTGTCATCTGGGTTGGATTTGAGTTCTCTATGTAGTCCAGGCTGGCAGTGGACTCATGGAGAGCCTCTTGCCCTAGCTTTATAGATGTGTGCTGCCATTCTAGCCCTTACTAGCCCCCACCCTAAGAAGAGTTAGGAGTTTTTCTCATAATGTTTAGTGGAGAAAGCCCTTTTTTTTTTTGAGACAGGGTCTTGCTATGCAGTTCAGGTTGGCCTTGAGCTTACTTTTATAGCCCAGGCTGGTCTCGAACTTGTGCCAGTCTTCCTGCCTCAGCCTCCCAAGGGCTGGGATTACAGACATGCACCACCACACCCAGCTCGAGAAAGCCCTTTTTTATTCCCACTCTACAGTTAAAATATCTTGCACATTACCCAGAAATTATTTAAAATTCCTTAATAATATTTTGATTGGTGCATTGGCCTGTTTTTCCAGTAGTGGGCCTTTGTACTGCGCTATAACACCAACTCATTAAAATCTTAATTTTGAGATGGTTCTTGCTAAATCACCAAAATTAGCTTGAATTTGGGATCATCTTTCCTCAGCTTCAGAGTATAGGGTGTGCCATCACACTGGACTGTGAGTGGTAGTTTTTAATAGTGGATATTAGAATACTGGCTTTCATTGAGTAAATTAAAGTTGATTAAATTTAAAATGATTAAGTTGTTTAGAAGTCAGCCTATAGTACAGTGGATTATCTGGCTATGTGCAGTTTTGGAAACTCATGGCTACTGTCATGTGTGGTACTTGCAAAGGAGGTAGAAAGTCTTCTTTGCTGAAGACCTTGGTAAGGGTTTTGCTCAGAAGCCCGCTAAGGTACTAAACACAATGCCAGTGGCTCTTATAAGGCCTGGGTGTGTGCAGTGGCTGTCCAATGCCAGCGGTGACTTTAGAGGAGCTGAGGAGCTGGTGCTGGTTTGTTCTTGTAAAGCTGGTATTAGGGCTTGCTTCTGTCTGAGAAGCAGTACTGCGCCTGTCATCCTGAGTGGACACTGGAACCTGGACATAAGATATTCTTTCCTGATGCATAAGAAAGTTAGCAAAGTGGCCCCATTTTTTTTCGTTTTCTTTTTTTTTTTTTTTTTTTTTTATGTATTTAGTACAAGGTCTAGAGGGTCTCAAACACAGATTGGACTTACAGTGATCCTCCTGTAGCCTTCCAGGCACTAGGATTACAGGCATGGGCCACCATGCCCAGTCTCCATTGCCCTCTTAGTGTTCCCCAGGGGCAGGGCCAGCATGACATGTGGGAGATGGAACCCAGGCTGATGCTCTCTGCTTAAGCAGGTGATTTAATTTGCTGAGCTATCTGGCCAGCCCTGATCTCACTGATTAATTGAAGACACTTATATGTTCATTTTAACACAAGTAAAGTTGGTTTTGGAATGGTTATCATTTGAAGTGCAGATTTTACATTTTGGAAATATTTTTATAATTGTTTATTATACACCACTTTGATTTAAATATTCCTTAGTATTTTTTTTTTTTTTTTTTTTTTTTTTTTTTTTTTTTTTTTTTTTTTTTTTTTTTTTTTTTTTTTTTTTTTTT
>PVJA010021379.1:17165-35768 GCA_004027025.1 Myocastor coypus | reverse complement strand
TTTTCTGCTGGAGCGTTGAGAATGTAAGTTAACAGACCAAAAATTGGAGAAAAAGAAGGGCTATGAGGATAGCCAATATTTTGGCCCTAGCCCTTTAAGGTCAGTAAGGACTCAGGACATAAGAGAACCTGTGCTGTAATATCTTATAACTCAGAGGTGTCCCAAATTTTCTGGTCAAGGAGATTATGGGACCTCAGAGGAAAGGGATAAATGAACCATAGTGTGTCTAAGGAGAGTCACCCAGAGAAAAACATTCTCTCAGGCTTTCACAGAAAGCAAACTGGCCAAGCAATGGCCGTGACTTGTCCCGAAGGCTGACACTGACAACAGTTCTACAAAGCACTGTATATGGTTTCAAAGTTAATCCTGTGGGGATTTGACCTTGGAAGATACAAAAGATGAATGTTTTGTTATACAGGTCTTGCTTTGACTTGCCCTTGATCACCTAGCAAAAAAGCTTAATTACAAGGCATAAAACACAGAGCTAAATTGGTGAGAGGAACTGTTGGAGGCTTGGATCAATAGCCTCCAACAATGCAAGTTTCACTGATGGCCCATTGCAATTGTGGAACATTGGGCTGTGTATGCATCTGCTTCTTCTTAATTCAAAGAGAAGAATTTTTTTTTCTTTCCTTAGCAACATCAATAGGAAGGCGGGTCATGTCCACACACTGTGCTCTGTATAACTATTGTGAGAACAATGTGCAGTGTGTCAACTGTTAAAAAAAATGTTTATTGAGTGTTAATGTTTAATTGTTTGATCAATCTTATACACTGATATCTATTAATCTAAACTGGTCCGATGATGAAAGTATGCAATATAACCATTGTTAAATTTTTCTGGTTTTGAAATTCTGTACTATATGTAAATAAATAAATAAATAAATAAATACATTTTTAATAAAAAAAAACCATTATTGTCTCATCTTGGTAAAAACCTTAGATAATGATATTCATAATTATCCTTTTTTGGCCCTTCTTTGAATTATCATATTGAATGATTTCTTTGGATTTGTTTCTCAAGACTTCAAGGTATGTGTGAACCATATAGAAAATGCTCAGTTGTTACACAGGTTACTCAGAACCTCTAGAAGGTATGTCTGACTGACCAGCAATAACTATGACCCCTTTTAGCCTCAAAGCCAAAGCAGGTATAGCCCATGATTCCCTCAGGCAGTTCCTGCAACTTCTTCTGAGCATCAAATGTTATCGACAGCTGAGTTAGATTCTTACATTGTAGGCCACCAGACGGGGCTATGCCCTGAAAGGACCCAACATGGAAGGCAAGACACCCTGCAGCTGTGGCACAGATGGGCCAGACTTCAAGCCAAAAGATGAAACAAACGCAGCCACAGAACTCCCTGGTTGAGCCATCAAGGATTGATAATATAAATAGGTATTAATCAGCTTGAAGAAACAAGGAATTCACTAACACAGCCTGCTATAGGATGAGCCACTGTTCTGTAATCATACCCCTTTGTAAGTGACTTGCTTTTCCAATTTGGTCCTGGATTTAATCAATTTAAAGTGAGCAGTTGTGCTTGTGATCTTATTGGTTGACCTATGTTTTGTCCTGCCTCAGTGCAAGTTCCCAGGGTTTTCTTTTTTATATTAATTTTTATGTTTTCTATTCTTTTTATTAATGATAATGAGATAGGAATAGCAACAAGACAGTTTCACAACAGATTAGTAGGAAAGATACAATAATTAATACATTGCATATAGTTGTCTTCATAGTAATTATTCAGAGTAGAAGATGCATACATGATATCTTGTTAGTGTTAGTTCAAACTAACAGTGTTAGTTCAAATCTTCTCATTGAACAAAGAGAAAGTAGCTGTATCTATCATCCAATAGTCCATAAGAGTAGTGTGTTATCAATACTGACCTTGTGAGACACAAAACTTACTCTTTTTTGTTATATAGGCATTGCTTTATTTTGGTTTTAACCATGTATTTCATCTTAGACCCACCTCACCACATAGTTTTGCTCTATAATAATCTCTGGAAAACACATATTTCTAGGCAGTCTACTTGGATCTCTTTGTGTCCCTCTCCTAGAGAGAAGCATTCCTTTCACTAACAATTATATTCTGCTCTTTACCTCTGTTGTTACTAAAATTGAGTCTTAGGTTTGAAAGAACATGAAGTGATTCATGCTGGGAATTTCATTTCCTCATATTTGTTTCACCACAACAAGGAAGGGGGTTCTGTTCAGGTGGCTGAGAGGGGTCAACAGCACATGGAGCATGATGAGCAGGATGTGGCAGCAGAGGTGAAGCAGAATGTTACTCAAACTAATTCTGGAAACAGACTGGCACATATCCGAATCCATGGACGCCTTGTCTGCAGTGTACGTGCTCAGCAATCCAAATGCCCGCATTTCCCACTACAATCTCCCACACCTGAGGACTATAGAATGAGCCCACATTTCCTCCATGGCCGCACTACACTGAAAGAAACATACTGTAGTTCAGAAAATATACAATGCTTCTCAATTTATCAAAGTTCCTAATTATGCTTTCCAGCATGAGTGCACTATTAATCTTTGGCATATAGACAGCCAGTGTTTCCAGCATGATTTCTTAAAGAGTTCATGTTGCCCCTAGTAGACATGTTTGTCCCCTATGTTAAGGACAAGGTGACTGAGTGTGTTTGTTATTGTGTCTTCATCTTCTAATCTATTTGCCAAATCCCCAGGAGTTGCTTTTGTTTGGGTAGTACCATGCTTGTTTGATCACAGTAGCTTTTCAGTATCATTTCCAGTCTAGGGATTCTGTTGCCTTATACCTTGCCTCTGGCTCCCATAATTGATTTTCAATTGTAGCTTTCCTCTCAGAACTTTTGCTTTCCTGTGTTGCTTTGTAAGCTTAAACAGCAGCATTTCAGGAAGTTATGGAACACTTACTGCTCTATACACGGAATACTTGATTATAGAATGTTAAATTTATTAACTATACCTTAAGAAGTGCTTGAGATGACTCATCAGAGTTAAATCTTAACATTTACTATATTTAAATACTTTACACTATACATACTGTTTCTTTACAATATTTTTTCAATCAGACTTCATTCATACATTTCAGATATATAATCATCACACTCATCATAGAGAATTTCCGAATTTACAAGGTGGAAATTGTTTCCATTTTTCCCATTCCTCCACTCATCTTGGCCATTGTTCTTCTCACCAATGGTCAAGTTTTGTTGACATAGTTTTCCTTGTCCCATTTCTTTTCCACTGTTTCATATGAACTTCCACTTTCCTACTCCCCTCTCCATTTAGATATTTTCTATCCATTTCAATCTGTATTGCACTTTTTGGAGCTTATTAATTCTTTTGTTGTATTCCATTGGAGAAATGTGCAGTATTTATGCATGTGATTTCTTATATTTTGCTTTAAGGCAAGGTCTCAAGGTGCATCCATTTCTCTGGTTATACGTATTATATTCCAGCATTAAAAAACTCATAAATTGTTGCAGATAAACTGTAATAGACATTGTATTTATAGAACCAAGCTTTTCATATAATTTGAATTAATAACCTGGATGCTACTAACTTAGAAACTTCTTAATGTTTTCTCTTGTTAACTCACCCTCCAAGCAAACATTCTGGGGATACATCATGAGTATCCATAGATATTCTATCCAAAATAGAACTTATATCTGAACACTGACACATAGGTACATATACAGCAACTTAATTATGTATAACTTTTATGGGACCATACTTTGAGTCTATGAACTTCAACTTTTAAAATTTTCAATAAGCTTCACTACCCTGAAAATCTACAAGATGATATTTACATGGAAATCTCAACTTGATCCAAAAACTACAAATAATAAAAAAAACACAAAAGGCTGGGGAGATAGCTCAGTAGAATAAGTGCTTGCCTGGCAAGCACAGGGTCCTAAGTTCAATCCCTGGCACTGCAAAAAACAAACAAACAAACAAACAAAAATACACACGCATATACACACAAAATGCTGAACTAAAATATATTCTGTTGTTTAGTGGTGCAGCTCCATGCGCTTCATCCTGTTATTGACATATATTAAACAGATGGACACTTGCAGAAACATGTAAAATATTTCCAGCAAGAGTGCACTCTCAACTGTGCTTCTTGAAGTTGAGTGACAGTAAACTTTTTTTTATAGCATTTGTATTTGTAAATGCATTTATTAGTTGCACAATCAGGACATTTTCTTTAAGTCAATTATCTTTTTCTGATAAGAGAAAGAAAGAAAGAAGAAATAAACCATTTGTATTTGTGAAATCAAAGACTGTTTTGAAGAAGGACCATTGCCTAATGATTTATCTGACTGGAATAACCAGCTGGGGAGATTTCTTGCTGTTTCAGTCTCCACTCCTGTTTGATACCCAAGTCTGAAGGCCAAATCTGCTGTTGCTTACCATAAAGTTACCTCATACACACAACATAGAAGTTTATATCACCTATTTTATTTTGAAGGGAATGCTCAAGTTGGCAGGATTTAGAGACTAGTGGACAGTCTTCTGAGCTGAGTGTGTATACCAAGAGTGGGACAAGAAGGTCTTCTAAAGCTCCAGGCTATCTTTTCTGATATGCATTCAGCTCTTCTCATTGTCAAGGAAGCTTGGACGCCTCTTATCACTCAGGATGGCAGCAGTCCATATAGGGGTAATCTGGGTCTTACTCTGGGCATTGTTTCCTGCCTCCCAAGGGAAAGACATTGCACTGTTTAGTCACTCAGAGGAGATTGGCAAGGCTTTTCTGCTACCCATTCAGCTCATGTCAGTGTCAGAGGACCTTGGGTTGTGGCTTTAATGAGAATGAGTGTAGTATCTTTTGAGGAAGCTCTGGCTTTACAGTGAGTATCATTTCCTATATGCAGTGCAGATATCTCAGTCTGCTAACACAGATGTCTCCTCGCATGGGCACACACTTTCCAGATTCAACCAATTACTTTGCACTTTTCTACTGTAGTTTCATGGAACCAGGTTGCATGAGACATTCTCATGGGCTTCAGGGCCCTCACTGGACTCATGCATGTACACCGCCAGGTGATGCAGACTCTCAGGTAGATTCCTTGATTCTCTTCATGTGGGCAGATTCTCTGCATTCTTTTGCATTTGACACTTTAGGTGACTCTGATAGAATAAGACTACAAATAGTGAGTTCCATATTGCATTTTGTTCCTTTCAGATTTTTTTTTTCCAGTGGTGCTAGGAATCAAATTTGGGACCTTGTGCTTGCCAGGCAAGCCCTCATTCCTCTGAGCTAGTGGAGGCTCCCCGCTTCGAGATGTTGAGTTCAAGAGGTCTCACCCATGTCTGTTACTTCTATTACTTTCAATTAATAAAGTGTATTCCTATCCTCTGCATCACCCCTGAAGCCTCAAAAGCTTCACAGAACAGTGAGATATAGGCATCCATGTTGACACCAATACAGTCTCTCAGAGCTAAACCTTGGAAGCAACCCAAATGCATCGCAACCAAGAAATGGATAAAACAGGTGCGTGGTTTTTAAAATTTATACAAATGGAGAATTATTTAGTTGTGATGAAAGGTAAAATTGAAACATTTGTTGGTACATCAACTTGAGACCATAATGATCGGTGATGTAAATTAGACATGCATGTTCAAATATAACACTATCTCTCTGGTGTGAGAAACTTAATATGTATATAAGAGAACAAATGTACAATAGATACTATGGAATTGGAAAAGACTCTCAAAACACAAAGGGAAATAAGGAGCACAAAGGGGAGGTAAAGGAAAGCAATGAAAAAAGAGCAAAGAAGTGTGAAAGGAGAACCATGCTGCTTGACCACCAAGGGCAAGGTGGTTTGAAAAGAAAGACTGGGAATAGGATTTTTAAAAGAGGAATCAACATATATCATGTACAGACACAATTGTACCAAGAACCTTGAATTTTACAAAATTAATGAGTGTTAGGCTTTAACTAAATCTCAGCTCCCTTCTAGGAACAGCTCTTTCCTTCTCTGAGTACAGCACCAGCTGGGTGCACTCACTGAACACCCTCTGGATGTTCCTATGGTCCATAGCACAGGTGAACAGAGGATAGCAGTGGCTGTCCTCACTGCCAGCAGTGCTGGCGATGTTCAGAAACTTGTCCCGGATGAAGTACTTGGCCCGGGTCACCCGTGGGTTCTCTCCGGGCTCAGGAGCAGCACCATCAGGAGTAATGTAGTGAGCAAACTCGGGAAAGTGGTCCTCGATCTTGGATTTCCCAGCCAGGACTTTCTCAGCCAGCAGATCTTGCTTGTTGAAGAAGAGAAGCACACGGAAGGGGCGGGGACATCTGCACCAGAGGGACCTGAAAATGTTCAGAGCCTCCTGTAGTTTGTTGGTTCCCATGAAATTCTGGTCGTAGCTGCTGCTGTCCACCATGAAGAGGATGGCAGTAAAGTTATTGAGAATCTTGGCCCACACCCGGTTGATATAGTACAGCCCGTTGGCACACAACATGTGGGAGTTGACTTCTTCCACTTGGAACTTGTTATCAAAGATTCTGGGGATGTGGAGGCGGCAGCGAAAGAGATCCTCGGCTTTGGGCTTGTAGTGTGGCTTCTTTATCACATCGATCTTGTCCACAAAGTAGCGCAAGCGGTCAAGCAGCCCAGCCTGCCTGCAGCGGTCATTGCAGGAGCGCACGCCCTCATCCTCCCACAGCGCCTTGGCGTGTTGGAAGAACTCAGGTGGGAAACTGAAGCCTAGCTCGTCCCTGGCGCCCAGGATGTAGTCCACGCTGAACTGGTTCTCGGGTTGGGCCAGCTCTGCGGGTGGATGCATGCTGTTCATGGCCACCAGGACGTTGTCAGTTGCTTCTTTCATGGAGTTTCTGACTTTCTGCACATCAGAGGTCAGCACTCCAGCTCTGTCAAACCCAGGCTGATGCAGCATCTTTACCTGCTTGAAAAGGGTATTTTTGCCAGAACCCGTGGGCCCCAGCAGCAGCAGGTGGGGCATGGCCTGGTAGTGGCATTTGCTCTCCTTCAGCTGTCTCTGTGTCCTCACCTTACGTAGCTCTTTGTCCTTGCCTTCAAGTTCTCTCCTGCAGATTTCAAAGCTGTTCATGGTGAACTTTATAGGTCAGGCCTCAATGCTGTGGAGGGGAAGCCAAGGTGTCAAAGGCCCTGCTGGCTCAGGAGACTGTGCTGCAGGCCCTGGAGACCTCACTGCAGGCCCAGGAGACCGTGTTGCTGGCCCTGGTGGTTGTAGAGCAGAATTCATGTAGCACTTCCTCTGCTCTTTCGCCTCTGGATCTCTGTCATGGGTGACCGCTCCCCTGTCCAGTTGGGGTGTGGGCTCTGAGTGCTGGCCACAGTGGAGGCAGGTGGTAGGAAAGGTAGAGCTGGGCGGAGTAGAGGGCAGGAGACACGCAGGGAGAGGTGTGTTCTTCATCGCCAGTGTTTTCTGGTTGGAGGGTCTCAGACTGACCCCAACCCTAGTAGGAAATGCTGGAGACCTCCTTGCCTCACCTGTCCCTGCACCAACATCCCTAGAGAAGCAGGACCTCAGGGAAGACTTCTCCCTGGAATGGAAGCCAATTCTCCTGAGCTTGTACCTTTTTTTTTTTTTTTAGTATTTTAATTGACACTAGGTCAGTCTATGGAGATCAGGCAGACCTTGAACAAACTGTGTAGCCCAGGATTGCCTGAAAGTCTAAGAATCTGTGTTCTTAGTCTCCCAAGTCCACTGAACATTTTAAATTAATCTATACTCTTGTTTGTTTCCATCTGCAAATTTTATGGGTTTTATAGGTTCATTATGATCCTTGTATTCTGAATATTAATCCCTAGGGAGGGGGAGATGATATGCAGGTGGTTTTTTTTCTCATTGTGACAGCTAACTTTACATTCAGTTGTTTCCCATGCAGTGGAAAATTTTAGCAGTGCAGAATTTATTTTTAATTGGATGCAGTGTAGTATGATTCCTTTGCTTGAGCTGCCTAAATTTCTGGAGTCATACCTTAAAAATGACCTCAAGCACAGTAGGAGTGAGTGTTCGCATCGGATTATTCCAGATGTCCCATGGTTTGGTGTCTACTGCCTGATGTTTCTGTTTTCTTGGTTGCATTTTGTGGGTGATATAAGATCCCATTGGTTTTTACTTTTAGCATGCATTTATGCAGTGTAACCAACGCCAACTATTGAATGGATAAATTTTCTCCCTTTGTGTGTAACTTGTGCCTTTCCCATGCATTAGTTGGTCAGAAGAGCAGCGTTTATTCTGGGATTGCTATTACCTTCCATTCGTGTGTATTTATCTTTTATGGCAGCAAGATGCTGTTTTCATAGCTAAAGCTTTGCAATACTATGGAAATTCAAAAATGTAAAACCTTCATTTTTATCCTTGCTTAAAATTCTTTTAGCTATCTCCAATCTTCAGTGCTTCCGTGCAAATTTTACAGCTTTCTTGTTTCTATGTGAAAAATGCTATTGGTATGTTAAATAATTGCATTGAACCTGTGCATTGTCTATGTTTGTATGGCTAGTTCCACCACATTGATTCTTCTGATTGTGAATATGGTCAGGTATTGGCTCATTCAGATGCTCCTCTTTTTAATGTGCAGATCTTTTACATCCTTCATTAAATTTATTGCTAAGAAAATTTTTCTTTCCATGCTGTTCTAAGTGGGCTTATGTTTAATACTTCTTGGATGTGTATAGTTAATATTTAAAAATGTAACTAGTTTCTCTATGTTGACTTTGTATTCTACAATTTTACTAGTTGTTTCTCAGCATGCTCCTAGGTTTTTCTATGTATAAGAACATGTTATCTGCAGACAGAAGAAATTGTATTTAGTTGTTTCTGCTATTGAGGCCTCTTCCTTCTTTTTCTAATCTAGTTTTTCTGATTAGGATTTATAGTCCTGTAATGGAGTAGAAGTGGTGTATCAGTCATGCTCCTGAGGTCTAAAGAAGTTCCCCGACAGGCACAATTTATGGAGGAGAGATTTAATTTATATCGCAGGTTCAGAAAACTGAGATACAGATGCCTGGGTCTAAAAATCCGATATGACCCAGGACCTTAGAGGGGAAAATGCTGGATGCATGTAAGCCAGGAACAGAGAGTGGGAGACAGAAGATGCAGAGAGGGGCACGCAGGCTGGGACTTCCCGCACTACAAGCCCGAGAGCCATTGTGTTCATCAGGCTGCAGCTTCTAGGCTCTTTCCATGTAACTTAAAAGATAATATCCTTAGGGGTGAAGGTTTGTTAAAATTTATTTTTCCTGAAGTGAGTAGCTGTGTCATGTGGAATTTTCTTGTAGCCTTGGGAGAAAATGGGAAATTTCCAAAGTGATGGTATGAATTCACCGTCTTATGATCTTGGGTCTCTCATATTGCTTCATAGCATATGAGTTTTGGCCTTCTAAATTTATATCTCCATCGAGAAATCAGGGGACATGCAGCTCAGTGCCCCAAAGGAAAAGGAAAGCAGTTGAAGTCACAAGTGAGTCACCTTACATTAGAGTGACAGAAATAGGTCATCTTATCAGATAAACATTGCCTACTTCTTTTTTTGGCATTTAACTTTAAATAGACTTTTTGTTTACTATTTCTAAGCTTCTCAACTGTAAAGTTTTGGTTTCGACCTTTTCCCTTCCTGTCTTATAAAGTGAATCTGCTCTTTACTTTGGAACTTATTGAAGAAAATTAATCTTTGGTCAATTTTTATAAAGCTATTTTCAGAGGTTCTGCTTGTTTATTTTAAAAATTAGTCTATTCCAACACTATATGGATTGTATTTATTTTTAATTTTTTTTTTATTCAGAAAAAATAACTGAGCTGTCTAAGTGTCTGCATAGCAACCACAAGTACATGGGTTCCATCTCTGCTATGGCAATCCCTGCTGGCCCTGGATTCCAAGCTCCCAATACCTGCCTCTGGAAAAGGGCATGGTGGCACATCCCTACAGTCCCAGTGCTCAGAAGGGTGAGACAGGAGGGTCACTAAGGGTGTGAACTGTATAGGAGACACTGTTCAAATAAATAAGCACATAAAATATTTTTTTTTCTCTCTTTAATCATTCAATGTTGCTGACTGACATATATTCTTCCATGACTGCACGCATGCTTGTACTATTGTGAGAAAATTACACAATGCCTTTATATATTTAGCTAATTGGGCATCTGGTCTTCTTTTTGTTGGAACTACTGTTTTCCCATCCATGTGATAAAGGAAAAATAGGACTTCTACACTTCCAGTTATCAGACAAGTTCATGTTATATGGAGTAAAAAGTATAAATACTAAGAGACAAAGGAGATTAAGATTTGGAAAGGTTTATTGAGAGATAGGAGGTCCTGAGACACAAGAGAGTCCAAGGGGATTGTTGTGAAGGCCCCTTTTCAGGACTACTGCATTTGGAAATATCACAAAGTTCATACATCACGGGTGAAACTACAATGAAGAAATGACCACTTAGTAATGGCCACCCTATTGGGAAAAGGGACATATAGTGAGGGCATATGGCTGATTATTTACCTTGGCACCTGTATGAGTTTGGAAACAGGGACTTTTGGGGAACACCTTGATATTGGTCACTGCCTGTGTGTCTGATGCATACCTGGGTTTAAGAGCCTAGGCAGGACTCATTATACTAGTGTTATGTTCCTCTCATGCCTTAAGGAAGATACAAGCCTAGGCCCTGTGACTTTATCTTGAGGCCTTTCAATATTTAGCTACTCTTCTTGTCTAAAATCTAGAATCTTTTTTTTTTTTTTTTCTTTTGTCTTTTTGAGACAGGGTCTCGCTATGAAGCTCAGGCTGGCCTTGAGCTCACTTTCGTAGCCCAGGCTGGTCTCGAACTTGCACCGATCCTCCTGCCTCAGCCTCCCAAGTCCTGGGATTACAGGTGTGTGCCACCACACCTGGCTTAAAATCTAGAATCTTTATCCTTTGGTAACTTCCTTGAAAGCTATGTTTCTTTCTGATTTACATGTATTCTTATGTAGCCTAAGTGTTTATAAAACATGGATGGAGGAGATTTTCTAATTTTTTCAACGTTTGTTCCTTCTGCACAATTTGTAACGAGCTTGAGTTATCTACATCCTTCAGGCTTGCATTAAGTTCTTTATGTAGTTCAGGCAGCTCTCAAATCCATGCTGGTCCTCTTCCTTCAGTGTCACTGGTACTGGGCCTGTAGGTATGTGACAACTTACCAAGCTTCTATACTTACTTTTCATAAAGAAGTGCAGTGGCGTGCTGTTTGTACTTTTAAGGTACATTTCAAAAATTCTTAGATAGAATCTTAGTAAGCTTTTTCACGTTTTACAATGTACTAATGAATATGATATTAGTAGCATGTGCCCTATTAGCCATTCATATTCTTAAAAACCATAGAGAGCCATGTCAGTCTTTTTTGTTGTTATTTCTTTGTTTGTTTGTTGACGTTTAGAGACAACGTCTCACTCTGCTGTTCAGAGTAGCCTGAAAATCACGTTGTAGTCTAGGCTGGTGAAGAACTAACAATAATACTTCAGCTTCAGCCTCCAGAGTGCTGGCAGTACAGGCATGTGCCGCCATGCCCTGCAGTTATGCTGGTTTTACTGCCTAATACATGTTTAAAGAGTAGTACAATTTTCAAAACTTTCTTTTCCCAGTTTACCTCCAGTTGTGATTGTTGAGGAGAATCAGCATTTCTCAGGGCTGTGCCAGAATTACCCAGCTCAATGGCAGTATGCATTGTCCTCTTATGGACAAACTAATCCCTTTGTGAGCTGAAGAACAGATGGACAGCTGTGGTGAAATGTGTACTCAAACTTGCCTCTTCTGAAGGAGTTGTGATGCTCTGTGCTTGCTTTTTTTTTTTTTTTTTGAGACAGGGTCTCACTATGCAGTTCAGACTGGCCTTGCGCTCACTTTTGTAGCCCAGGTGGTCTTGAACTCACAGTGATTCTCCTGCCTCAGCCTCCCAAGTGCTGGGGTTACAGGTGTGTGCCATGTGCTTGTTTTTTGATCTGTGAAATGCGGGCTTTTTCAGCATACTTTTTGACATCATGCAGACAAATCTGGTTCAATACAGAAAGCAAATTGATGTAATTTAAAGAGGAAATGTTTACTGAGGTAGAATTTAATTGTGATTACACTCACCATCGTAGAAATTGATAGATTTTAGAGGCAACAGTGATGGTAGTGGCACAACAGAGAAGCAGAAATAAAGGGAAGGGAAACCTTAATTAACTCTAAGCACAGGGAAAGGATTGAGCGCAAGGAAACGGGCAGGTCCTCTGACTGAGACAGGGAGCTGGAGATGATGGATTTTTGCTAGGGGTAGAGTTTGAGGGCCAGGCTTAATGTTGCACACAGAGTTGATTGGAGGCTGCCTTGTATGGACTGGAAAGGTAAAAGAAAGTTGCATCCAGGGCTGGAGTGGGGAAGGAAGATGAATGGTCATTGGGAAGATAAGCTGTTGTTTTGGAGAATCTGCCATGTTGGATCAGGGCCATGATAATTTAGTACTCTGTACTAGGGCTGTAGCCTATGAGAAATATTTCCAGTCATTTTTTTTTTTTTTTGAGAGAGAGTGTGTGTGCGTGCGTGCGTGTGTGCATGTGTGTGTGTGTGTGTGTGTGTGTGTATTTTAGCACCCCAGCCACTGTGCCTACCTAAGCAGGAGCTTTAATCCACTGAGCTATTTGGCCGGCCCCTCCCAGTCCCAACTGATAAATTTCTTAAATGCTGACCTATCAGATATTTAAGTATTAGGTGTTTTCACCATGAAACATTAAGATTCCATGCATTATATACTCATACAATGAATAGAAAATGAAGGTACTTTTGATTGCAGGGAAATTTTTTAAAATTTTGATTTATAATTTTTACTATGTTGTTTCAACTTTATTTGAATATATTCAAAGTTTAAACAACACAGAAGAGAAACAGAACAGGCAGGGTATTACTCCAATTCTTGTGCCCTTCCACTCATCTCTAGATGTAGTTTAATGGTACATTTCATGGTATTCTGATATTTCATGTTATAAAATGTTCTGTCCTTTTAAAACTTGTGGAGGAAAACACTGGATTCCATGGACCCGTTGCTTAATTTTCTGATGTTAAGTCCTATTTCACCATTATAATAGCTGGATATGCATCTTGGTGCCTTTCCCTGAGAGATGCAGGAAGCAATCTATGTGCTAACCCACTTGCCACGATGAATGGTAAAGCTTTGTGAAAACATGGTTCAGTGGAGTTTTTGTCATATGAGGTGCAGGCCAACAGGTTTTGTGTATTTTTACCCAAGCATCTTAGAGAGTCCAATAGACCCACAACACCCCAGGATATGTTTAAAACATTTTCTTCATTGTTTTGGTACAAGGAGCCAAATTCGTTACATGAATCCAGATTTGCAAATTTGGGAGGAGGTGAAAAGTGAACCTCCAGTGACTCACCTATGGGTGATAAAACTAGTGCATTATGGCAAAATACAGGCTTTCACAACCAAGGAAGGTGCAGGTGTGTGGTGATGGCAGTGATTAGTTTGACAAAGGCCATAGCACAGGAACAAACACTAATTTCATACAGAACACACAGTTGATAGGATTGTTTTTCATGTTTACCAAGTGTCAAATGAAGAAATGTACACTTCCTTCTGTGCCCTAGAAGCTAAAAGTCTCCAGGTGAGGGCCAGGATCCCTGGTAAATAGCTTCCACTAGTCCAGTCAGATACATATAGCCCAAGACAAGGTCTCATGCCAGTCTCTATCAAGGATCTACTCTGAGAAGGCACAAAATTCAGTGGTGAAAGCTAGGAAACCTGTGCCAGGAGGATGAAAATCTGTATTGAGGCCAGGAAGTGATGTCAAGGTAAAGCCCAGAGCTCCCCAGGAAGTTCCACAGCCATCCTCAGTGACAGCAAGACCTAAGCATCTCTGAGAATAAGAATCACAATGTTTGTATTAGAAAAAACCAGCATGACAGACTTCTCCAAAATCAACCGCTACTAATCTTTCTTTCAGGTTTTCTTTATTTGGTGTTGGCAACAATCTCAAGGTGGGCATCTCACACTCTGTTCTATAGTGAGGCTGTTTAGCTGGGTGTCACAAGATGGCAATTAGGTAATCCACCGCAATGCAGCTGTGGTCAACTTCAAAGCCAGACACATACGCATAACCATCAACTCTTGTGGCTGGTTTGTGAAAAGTGAACCTGTCTTCATCTATTCGGATCTCCCCTCATATAACAATTATATATATAACAATTCCTATTTCACTCAATCCATATGAAAATCAAATATTCAAAGTGTGATTAAAGCCACAGTATTTAACTAAATACATGATAAACATGTATCTAAAAATTATATTAAATCATATTAGGAGAGGTATTACAATCATAGACTTTACTTGGCAGTAACTTGTACCATCACATCAGGGCAGCCTCAAGCAATGCACTGGGGAATCTCTTGCATTTCAAATGTACTCTGGTAAAAAAAAAACCTCAGGCCACTCTTCCATTGTCCTCTTCCTGTTAAACCATCTTGGACTGCTCTATGTCATCCTTGCTACCTACAGCTGCATGAGGCCCTTGCTTCTCGTCGAATGTCTCACAACACCCTGCTAGATTTTGGCTTCTAGTTTTATTTTTTAAGAGCAGAATGTTTTATTGGGGGAATGAAAGATTCTATCTGAGAGCGGGACAGAAAGAGATCTAAGTGGTTTGTCAAAGAACTTGTCTTTTCTAGGTGTTTTTATACCATAAAACACTAGGTGAGACTAGTCTAAAGTGAGAAGTGGAAATTCACACGATGGGTAAGAAGTGCAAAAACACAATGGGGAACCAATATGGTTTCCAAGTATAATTGTTCAGATAAAATTGCTGAAGTCAGGATCAAATGGAGATGGTGGTCACCTAGCAAGTGGAACATGAACACAGGATAAAGGTTTTTCCTCTAAGGATTTGGGTGACACTTTTTGATTTTTTTCAAGTTGATTCCTGCCTGTTAGGAATACCAATCCCTGGTGCTTGTCCTTAGTAAGACATGTAGGTTGATTTGTTCAATTCTTTGTCTTGACATCTGGACAAAGTGGAGGTGCCTTTCTGTCTGACAGTTACAAGGTATCTCCTCTTCCATACTGACTCCTTTGAGGGCCCAGCCCAACCTGATTGCCTGGATATGTCTAACTCAGCTCCCTAAAAATTTTCCCCTCTGAAGAAATAACCTGAAATGCCATGTAGGAATCACGGGCGATAACTGTTCTGTTTTCTTCAGGGTGAAAGGGGTCTTAGTTGTTGATTGACAGTTAGAGATACTCTTTACAGGTTCTACCTAAAGGCCCTGGAAGACACCAGACATTTGCATCTTGGACATGTGTGTAGCATTAAGTCTAGAGAAGGTACAGCCAAGAAAACAATTTACTATACATAGGGCAATTATGAATGTAGTTAACAGCCATGCATGGCAGTGCATTTTTGTAATCTGAACATTAGGAGGCTGAGGGAGGAGAATACTTGCAAGGTGAAGGCCTGCCAAAGATGCATAGCAAGACCTTGTATCAGAAAAGAAAAAAACTTTTCTTGAATACTGTCCACAATGATTTTCACCAAGAGGAGAGTTCAATGTTATTTTGTAAAGATCGTAACAGTAACATTTGGCATCTTAAGAGTCACTGAAGTCTTTAATATTTTGATCAGGAAACAGTATTATGAGAAGGATCAGGAATGTACATACCATGTTTAGATTTCCTAATTACACAAGTACCTCCTAGAGTGCTGTTAGAATGTCCAATGCTGTCTCACGTGAGGAAAGCAGATCACATCAACAAATGTTATACTTTAGGAGCTGGCGTGGTGGTGCATGCCTGTAATCCCACCACTTGGGAGGCTAAGGCAAGAGGATCAGTGCGAGTTCAAGACCAGCCTGGGCTACAAAAGTGAGCTCAAGGCCAGCCTCAACTGCATAGCGAGACCCTGTCTCCAAAAGATAAAATAAATAAATAAATAAATAAATAAATAAATAAATAAATGTTGTACTTCATACATGATTGTTTTGAACTTAAATTTACTTTTGGTTATTAATGCTAAGATTTAGAAACTCACAAAATATCTATAAATAAAATTATTTTAACTTTAGTTTTTGCTACTAGGTAACAAACCAGTGACCATGTGCATGGCAGGTAGGCACTAGGGCAATGAGCAGTATCCCAGGCTTGCACTTAATTTTGTTCGTAGATACTGACAGTACCTTTGAGCATAGGTATGTAGCTCTCCCAACTGCAGGCTGCACTGTCATTGTTCTGGCCCACAGGCAATGTCTCTGAACGTGAGCAAACTGATACCAGCTTCCGGCGAAAGCTCAACAAGGTCCAAACATAATTCTAGTGTTACACATTGCTATCCTCAGTGTGAAAAACTTGTTGGATATTCTAAGGACCATAGTCTACTTCATTCTGTGTATATAAGTGCATGGTTTTGCTCCTGCCATGTTTGCTATCTTTTCTGCTTGCAGACTCTTCATAGTTTAACCCTTAAGTTCTTGATTGCTGTTCAGCTCTGTTATGCATAAAATGTAAACTAGATTAGTATGTTGAGCTGTAAAAGGCTTATATCAACAGCTCTGACATTGCCAGTTATGGCAATAACCCACTATGACTATGGAATATTGGACTATGTATATAACTACTTTCTTTTAGTTCAATGAGAAGAATTTTTTATATTAATAATGATTAGAAAATTATCATGTCTGCATCCTGTGCTCTAAATAACTACTACAAGAACAACAATATGTATTGTATCAATTATTGTGGCTATCCTAATGTATTTTGAAACTGTTGCATTGTTATTTCTTATTGAAAGTAATAATAAAATAAAGAAAGCTCCACAAGCTCCACCTGGGCCAGAAGCCAGGGGAGTCCTCCTCAGTAGCAGCCTCCTGAGCTTCCTCTTTGCTGGCAGCTTTTGTATCACTGTGCTGACTTTTCATTCTCTGTCCAGATTACTCCCATAGCTCACAGCATGTGGGGTCTGCCTCTCCAGTTAGTCCTTCAAAACCTTTCTAAATTAATTCTTGAGTCTTTAAGCCACATAGCCAGGCAGCAGCACAACAGGGCAGAGCAACATTAACAGATGCCACTCTGATAGAAATTTGTAGTCAGGTTTTACAACACAAAAGATTGAAGGTCACGCTTGGCGGCACATATCTGTAATCCCGGTACTTGGGAAACTGAGGCAGTAGGATTGATGGTAGTTCACTGCTAGCCTGGGAAGAAAAATGAGTTCAAGACGAGCCTGAACAGCACAGCGAGTTCCTGTCCCCAAAGAAAAAGGAAACTAATAAAAGCAACAGAATCAACGAAACAAACAAACAAAACAGATTACTTGAAATACTTGATATGCTGTTTATAGGGCTATGTTATATTTTCCCAAAAAGCTAAATGGAGAATAATGTAGGATGAACTGGTCCCAGGACAGAGCTTGCACATGTAACAGGATGGAGAGGCTCTTGTTCAGATACTTTGAAAATTCATTTAATTTTAAGCTTTCCAATGTAGCTTGAATAAAACACATCTTTTGATTGTAGAGGCATGTTCTGCTAAGGATTAGAAACTCACCCCAGGAAAGCTTTTGGCATATGTTATTTTTTCTCCTTGAGATGAGCAGTATTTAGTACTTGAGCCATGCAAAGAATCACTACTGTGTCACTTCTCCACTGTGTGTTTCTAATAAAAAAGTGTTTTTTCCAGAGAGTAAGCTTTCCTCCTCCCTGTATTCATCTCAGAACTAGCCCTTCAGGTATCTCCTGGTCACACCGTAAAATGTGTGTCTGCATGTAATTCTAAAGCACTCAAAAGTCAAATGCGAAAGACTTAGTCCAGGTTTATTGTTCTTTGCTGGTACAGAAACACAGACTAACTCCTTTTCTTTACCTCTCCTTTCAAGTGTGCTGCTCTGGAACACAAAACTAATGGATTTTGACTGACTGGGCCCACACTCAGGTAGGACCTCCCCGTAGCATGCACCCCCGCCCTGTCAGCCACCAGAAATATGCCCCCATCCACCCAAGGTCACTGACCTGGCCTCCACTCAGCTGCAACAGGAAGAAGCTGAGGACAGCAGCCAGACCCAGACAGGCACATCTGCACGGGTTCAAGATTGGTATATCCAGAACCAAATTTCAATAGATGCTAACAGCATAGCTTCATCAAAGTGACAAAGAGAAGGAGCAAGATGCAATCTCAGGTCCTGAACCTACCCAGAACAAATACAGGAGACACTACCATGGAAGAAAATGGGAATCATGCAGCTGAAATCTCTGAATTGGTAGCATCTGAGGTAGACAGGCAAGTACAGAAACGTGTAGAGGAATTCAGATCAGAGATAACATAAGAAGTAAAAAAGTAAATGCATAAATTAAGAGAATCTGAAGTGGAAAAACAACTGCAGAAAAAAATAGAGGAAATTAGACCAGAAATAACCTCTGAAGTAAAAAAAAAAAAAAAAAAAAAAAAAAAAAAAAAAAAAAAAAAAAAAAAAAAAAAAAAAAAAAAAAAAAAAAAAAAAAAAAAAAAAAAAAAAAAAAAAAAAAAAAAAAAAAAAAAAAAAAAAAAAAAAAAAAAAAAAAAAAAAAAAAAAAAAAAAAAAAAAAAAAAAAAAAAAAAAA
>PVJA010021379.1:0-17065 GCA_004027025.1 Myocastor coypus | reverse complement strand
GTAGCATCTAAAGTAGGGAAACAATTGCAGAGAACTGTAGAGAAGAGATGGAAACAGAAACAATCTCTGAAGTACAGAAAGAAAGAATAACTGTAAGGAAAGACTTAAATGCTACTAAAGAAGACATTGATAAAAAATTAAGCAAGAATAGAATAATGATGGGTTCTCTGAATGAACAATAAAGGAAAGAAATAGATCACCAGAAATAGTTTCAAAACGAATTACAAGAAAATAAAATTTCAATCACAAGTGGCAATGCCATATGAATCAAAGTGAAGATAGAGTTACAGATCTTGAAGACACAGTCACAGCTAGTGCAAAGATAAGAAAGGATCTCTTAAAAACAACTAGGATGCAGGAAAAAATAATTCAACGTCTGTAAGATGATGCGAATATGAACAATGTAAGATTAATAGGAATCAACAAGAAAGGACTCAAAATAAAGGATCTAAAAAGAATATGGGCAGAAGTAATAGCAGAAAACTTCCCAAATATGAGAAAACAATCAGACATTCAGGTAACTGAGGCATACAGAACCCCAAATAACATCAACCCAACTAAAAACACACCCAGACATATCATAGGCAAGATCCCAGAAATCCAGCAAACAAATAATATACCAAAAGCCACTAGAGAAAACAAATAGATTACATTTAAAGTAAAACCCATCAAAATGATGGCAGATTTCTATTCAGAAACCATGAAGTCAAGAAGAGCATGGAACAGAGTGTTTCAAGTCCTCCATGAAAACAAATTCCAGCCTACACTGCTATAACCTGCAAAACTCTCTTTCAAGTATGAGGGAGAAATGAAATACCTTGACAACAAGGAGCAACTAAAGAATTTCATGATGTCAAAGCCAACACTACACAGATAATTAAAAAATATTTTAGAGAGGGACCAAAATGACCTGAACTCCACAAATGAGAACAGAAAGAACCCACAAAATAGGACAGACAATTAAACACAGGAGAAAAAGGGGTAAACAGTAAATAAAAGACATGTCAATCATAAGTCAACAGATTTCAATTATAACCATCAATGTAAGTGAACTAAATTCTCCAACTAAGAGAAATAGAAGGGTAAAGGAAGCAAAATCCAACAATATGCTGTATACAAGAAACACACTTAACACCTAAAGAAACTCATAGGCTAAAAGGTAAATGATGGAAAACAATACTAAATGCCCCAGCACCTCAAAAAAAGCAGGGGCAGCAATCCTGTTTGCAGATGGTCTGAACTTCAAACCAAGACTGATCAAACAAAATAAAGAAGCCACTACATACTGGTTAGGGGAAAAATTCAAAAGAAGAAGAAGTGACACTCATAAATATAAAGGCACCAAACACAGAAGCACCAAGTTATATAAGACAAATGTTAATGGACAGAAAAAAAATCAAATATCCAATGCCACAATCTTAATAGGAGAACTTAGGAGCCCTTTATCCCAAAAAGATAAGTCAAACAGACAAAACATTAGAAAAGAAGTCATAGAATTAAACCAGAATTTAGAGTAACTGAACTTGATGGACATACACAGTGTGTTCCACCCAACCACTCCTCAATACACATTTTTTTTTCATCTGCACACAGTACAGTTTCCAACATAGACCACATGCTAGCACATAGGTCATGCTTAAGTATATGCAAGAAAACAGAAATTATTCCATGCATACTATCTGACCATAGTGCATTGAAACTGGAAATAAATGACCAAAGAAACCACAAGAACACAGAAATACATGAAAATTAAACAACACTCTTCTCAGCAACCAGTGGGTTACAGATGAAATTCAACAAGAAATTAAACAATATTTGTAATTTAATGAAAATTCAAACACAACCTACCGGAATTTATGGGATGCAATGAAAGCAGCTCTTAGAGGGAAACTTATAGCTCTGAACTCACACATTAAGAAAACAGAATGGGAGCACATAAATACTCTCAAGGAGCACCTAAACTGACTAGAAAAGAAAGAGCAAAATAAACAAAAAGTTCAAAGACAGAAAGAAATTTTAAAGACTAAAGCAGAAATTAATTCAACTGAGAGAAAGGAAACAATACAAAGAATTAATGAATAAAAAAGCTGGTTCTTTGAAAGATTAAAAAAGATTGAAAAGCCCCTTGCTAATCTCATCAAAAAAAGGGAAAAAAAGACTCAAATTCAAGCAATAAGGAATGAAAATGGTGAAATGACTATAGACCCAGTAGAGATTCATAGGATCATAAATAGTACTTTGAGTATCTTTACTCTCACAGAATTGAAGATGCAGAAAAAATGGACAGGTTCCTAGAAAGGTACAAATTAGGAAAAATGAATCAAGAAGATATAAAAACTCTCAATCATCCAATAATAGCTAATGAAATACAAAATGTAATAAAAAGCCTACTGACAAAGAAAAGTCCAGGACCTGATGGATTCCCCACTGAATTCTATAAGAAATTTACAGAAGACATAATCCCAATACTCCTCAAACTCTTCAATGAAATTGAAAAGGAAACAATCCTCCCAAAATCATTCCTGGAGGCAAGTATTACACTGATACCAAAAACAGAGAAAGATGCAACTAAAAAAGAGAACTACAAGCCAATTCCTCTCATGAACATAGATGTAAAAATCCTCAATAAAATCCTTGCCACTAGTACACAGCAAATAATCAAGAAGATTATACACCATGACCCGGTAAGATTCATCCCAGCGATGCAAGGATGGTTCAATATATGCAAATCTATAAGTGCAATGCACTATATCAATAGAGTCAAAGCAAAAAAAAAAAATCACATGATCATCTCAATTGATGCAGAAAAGGCTTTTGACAATCTAACACTTATTAATGTTCAGAGTCCTACAGAAAATGGAATTTGAGAGCCTCTACCTCAATCTGATAAAAGCCATTTATGGCAGTCCAACAGCTAATATAATTCTAAATGGGTAAAAACTGAATTCTTTTACTCTAAGATCTGGTACTAGGCAAGGATCTCCTCTATCACCACTCCTATTCAAATAATTCTGGAATCATTAGCTATACATTAGACAAGAGAAATAAATAAAAGAAATAAGAATAGGTGAAAAGTTAAACTATCATTATTTGCAGATAACATGAAAATCTACTTGGAAGACCCAAAAAACTCCACCAAGAAGCTACTAGAATTAATACGCAAAATCAGTAGTGTAGCAAGATACAAAGTCAGCACACCAAAGCCAATAGCATTCCTCTACACAGATAACAAACACACTGAGAAAGAAATTAGAGAAACAATACCTGATACAATTGCATTGAAGAAAATGAAATACTTGGGCATTAACCTAACTAAAGAAGTAAAAGACTTTTTCAATGAAAAGTACAGTGCTCTGGAAAAAGAGATCCTAGAGAATTTCAGAAAATGGAAAGTATTCCCTGTTGCTGGATGGGAAAAACCAACATTGTGAAGATGACCATATTCCCTAAATGGTTATATGGATTTAATGCAATTCTTATCAAAATACCATGAACATATCTTACAGATCTGGAGAGATCATTCCTAAAACTTATGGGGAATCAGAAAAGACCTAGAATTGCAAAGACAGTTCTGGGCAATAAAGATAAAGCAGGAGGCATTACAATTCCTGACCTAAAATTATACTACAGAACTACAGTGATAAAATCAGCATGGTATTGGCAAAAAATACACCTGAGGATCACTGGAATAGATTAGAAGATGTGGAAGCAAATACAAACACATTCAGCAACCTCATCTTTGACAAAGGGGCCAAACCTGTTTACTTGAAGAAAGATAGTTTAAGAAATGGTGCTGGAAAAAGTGGCTCTCTACATGCCAAAAACTAATACGTGACTCAGGTCTATCATCATGCACTAAATTAAAGTGAAAAAGAATTAAATATCTAAGTATTAAAAGGGAAACATTAAATCTCCTGGAAGTAAAAATGGGAGGATATCTTGACGACATCAGGTTAGGAAAAGAGTTCATGGACAAAAATCAAAACGCATGTTTCACACTTGAAAGAATCAACAACTGGGCCCTCTTCCCATTAAGAAATTTTTGCACCTCAAAAAAAAATTTACCAACAGAGTGAAATGACAAGGCACAAATTCTGAAAAAATTTTAACTAATAAGTATTCAGACAGAGGTCTTCTATCTAGAACTTATAAAGAACTAAAAACCATTAGGGTCCTAAAATTCAAAGACCCAATCCAGAAACAAGCATCTGAGATGAACACACACCTCTCAGAAAAGGAAATTCAACAAGCCTATACATACATGAAGAAATGCTCCACATCGTGAGCCATTCATGAAATACAAATTAAAACAACTCTTAGATATCATCTCACTCCAGAAAGAATGGCTACCATAAAGAAATCAACCAACAACAAATATTGGAAAGGCTATGAGGAAAAAAGAACACTTTTCCAGTGCTGGTGGGAATGCAGACTGGTGTAGCCACTATGGAGAGCAGTGCAGAGACTCCTTAAAAATCTAGCACTGGAAATCCCATTCAATCCAGCTACCTCACTACTGGAAATTTTCCCAGAACAACTGAAAACATCCTATTATAGTGATATCTGTGCACCTATGTTTACAGTAGCCCAATTTGTGATAGCCACATCTTGGAAACAATCAAAATGCCCATCCTCTGAAGAATGGTAGAAAGAGATGTGATATTTTTATACAATGGAGTATTACTCAGCTATAAAGAATGATAAGCTAGGAGACTTCATATAAAATTGGTTGTGTCTTGAACATATACTCATAAGTGAAATAAACCAGACCTACATGTATATGTATATGTATATGTATATGTATATGTATATATATATACATATATATGTATATATACATATGTATATATGTATATATATACATATATATATATATATATATATATATATATATATATATATATATATACATATATATCATGTAGTCTGCCTAGTGTAAGAACCCAAAAGAAGAAATAAAAATGGAGAGGCATAACACAGCTGAATCAAAATCAAGAACTTAAAGGTTAAACAACAAAGTTCCTGTAAGCAGAAAACATAGGAACATGGCAGGAGCAAAACATGAATTAGGTAATGGTCCTAAGAACTTCCAAATGGTTTATCACACTGAGGATAGCAATGTGTAACACTAAAACTATGCTTGGAATGCCTGTCATTCTGGTCTTTCAGATGTGTGTTCCTTCTAATGTAATTTTAGTTACTGCTATACTGTCTCTCAAGTAAATGGTTGGCTTACAAGAAAACAAAAATTATATTAAATGAGAGTAAGAGAGTAGGAGACAGGCTACAATTTTTATACACTTAGATTTCTAAATTCCTGTGTAAAAATGTGTAACTGCTTTTGTCACATTCTATAGAGATTTATTAGGATACCAATGATTGACAGATAATACCAATTCCAAGTTAAGTCTAAGATGTTTGATACTCAGGAAGACAGTGATGTTAAGCTTAAGTGGTAGAGTAATAGTTTAAGTAAGCTTTTCTTATGGAGGGTTAAGAATATAAGTACACACACCAAAAATTGGAGAAAAATAAGAGATACAAGGATTGTCAATATTTTGGCACTAGCCCTTCAATTTCAATGAGGACTCAGGATATAAGAGAACTTGTGCTGTAACATCCTGTAACTCAGTGGTTTCCCAAATTTTCTGTTCAAGGAGATTATGGGGCTATAGAGGAAAGGGATTGAAGATATAAGGTATACCTAAGGAGAGTCACCTAAAGAGAAAACATTCTCTCAGGATTTCACAGAGAGCAAATTGGTCAAGCAACGGCCATGACTCATCCAGACAGGTGACACTGACAACAGTTCTACAAAGAACTGTACATGATTTGAAAGTAAACCCTGATGTGATTTGACTGCCTTTGGGAGATAAAAAAGTTACATGTTTTATTATACAGGTCTTGCTTTAATATGCCCTCAACCAGCCAGCAGAAAAGTTTAACCACGAGGCATAAAATGTAAGGCTAGATTAGTATGCTGAGCTGTACAAGACTTAAAGCAACAGCTTCCATCATTGCCAGTTTTGCCAATAACTGACTGTGATTATGGAATATTGGACTATATATGCAACTACTTTCTCTTAGTTCAATGAGAATAATTTTTGTACCAATAATGATCAGAAAAATTATCATATCTACACTCTATGCTTTGTATAACTACAAGGAGGACAGCAATATGCATTGTATCAAATACTGGAAATGGTATTACTAACCTGTTTTGAAACTATCACATTGTTTTTTCTTATTAAATGCAATAAAAAATTTACAAAAAACAAAAAACAAAACTATTGGGTTTTACGATGCAGAGAAGGCCTCTCATAATAAACAAATCATTTTTATGTACCCTTATATATTTGAATAGGAACAGTTCCAAAAATATAATCAGAGTTTTGGTTTGTAGATGACAGTCTCCCTCCTGTCCTGACTTCTCAGCTGAAGATTTTAACAGGACAGGTATCATTCTGGAACAAATGCTAACAAAATCTGAAAAAGGAAAGCCTATAGGTTAGCACTGTGTAATGGTCACAGATTTACCATAAAGGATGCCCAGGTTCAAGGTTTGAGAGGCTAACCCAGTCTTGGCCTCTTTACCTGGTAAGATTTGGCACAGTGCAAGAGAGATACAAAGGTCTACTTTCTTGCCCTTTTCATTTCAAAATTGGTAGAAACTATTAAGTATAGAGCAAGTTGGAACCTTAGTAGAACTTCTTTTCGCACTATTGGAAAGAAGAGATATTCTGAGCTCAACCCCTATCCCCTAGTCTCTTTTCTATATCCTACGTGGCTGGCCTGAGCAATTCCCTGAAGATGAAATAGTTGATATTAACTCATATGGCCTGTACCTATAACAGGAACGGTTATGTACAGCCCAGAAAATCACAGATTTGGCCATCAGCTGTGTCTAGCAAATAGCAGTGGCTTCACAAGAGGCAAGAAGCCTGTATAGCTGCCTATTGCAGCATGATTAATCATCTGCCTAGACTACTTCTGAAAACAGTATCTGGGATGGCTTTCTGCAGGATGGTGGGAAGAGGAGGGTATCAGGAAACATGGAAGAAGATGAATTCTTACAAGAAAAGATATCCCAGCATTATTATGCAGAATTCATTAAAAACTGACCATGGATAAGTGATGGATGGTAATGAAAGACATCAAACTTCAGGGCATGATATAGCTGGAGTCTTCTTCCCAGAGCACATCAATCAGAATGAACTCTCATTGACCAGGAAACACTCATTGTTGCATACCCAAGAGACTTGAGATGGTTGTGTACTGGATAGCTGAGGCATGCCAAGCCAGCTCTGTGAGACCAAATTCCCTCTGTCTTCAAGAAGACAGCTGAATTCTGGATGCAAACAGCTGTTTATTGGAAGGAGATGCTGCACTGTATCAGGCACAGTACCCATCTTTTTGAGACTAGGCCACATTATTGTTAATGATACAAAGGTAATCTAGATGCTGATTTACAGACAAAGTGAATCATCAGAAAGTGCTGCCATCAGGCCTATGAAATCATAATCAACCATAGCACTGATGTCAAACGATATATAATATCACCTAATCATCAGTAATGTACCAGGTTTAACAATAGAAACAGGATCTAAAATTACGCAGTAAACACTAAGGCTAACCAAATATTGACTCAAAATATTTGGGCTGACGTGATAGCTCAGTAGAATAAGTGCTACCCAGTACTGCAAAATCTCTCTCTCTCTCTCTCTCTCTCTCTCTCTCTCTCTCTCTATATATATATATATATATATATATATATATATATATTATAGATATATATCTCCATATATATTATAGATATATCTATATATCTATACACACACACACACACACACACACACACACACATATATATATATATATATGTATGTAGACCAGTGTGATACTTTCGACAGTATTAGCAGTAGAACAGTATTCAATAGTATTGTTATAGAGAGAACTATATAAAGAATCATCAAACTAAATGGTTTTCTAGTAAAAATGGAGTGGGGATGTAGGGAATAAGAAAAGTGCAATTTGAAAAGTTAATAAACAGAAGGTGGCAAGGAGAAGACAAATTGCGACAGGGCATTGTGTTGAGGAGTGAAAGGAAAATAATTGTATTACAGAACATAAAAAGAAAATGAAGAAGAAAAGGAAGATGAAAATACAGAGAGGAAAAAAAAGCAAAGTGAAATACAAAAGAAAAAGAAGGAAGCCAGTAATGAAAACAGTAAGAGGAGGCCGGGCATAGTAGCACACGCCTGTAATCCCAGCACTTGGGAGGCTGAGGCAGGAGGATCGGTGTGAGTTTGAGACCAGCCTCAGCTACAAAAGTGAGCTCAAGGCCAGCCTGAACTGCATAGTGAGACCCTGTATCATAAAAAAGAAAACAGTAAGAGGAAAAATAATTTCAAGAGAATAAGTCCCCAGACCGGAAACAGCACAGGGAGAAGAAAACAAAAAGGTATTTCTCATCAAGAAATCAAAGTCATTCTCAGTGACTTTGGGTGAATGAATTATAGCTAATATTTGATGTACTGGAACCCAAAAAGGCACAATTTTTACTACCTAGCCATACCTACATACCTGAGAGTGGGGGGGTGTCCTGCTTTCTCCTGGAGCCTCTCTTTCCGCACATCTCAGTCTGTGGCAGCTGTCCAAGACAAGGACAGTCCTTTCTCACGTCAGTAAATAGGAAAAGCAGTTAAGCCTGTGGTCTTTGCTCAATGTAGGCCATAGGGTAGGAATTCAAGCAGACTGTTGACCCTAATGCGAACACCTTCAGATTGAGCTACTCTGAAAGCCACACTGGCTGGACCTGTTTTCCCAACACAATGGGCAGAGGCCACATCCTTCCAGCCCAAGATGTTTATTGGCCAGGGTAACACTGGCAACCCCAAAGTAGACATATACTGAAGCTTAGTCTTCAACTGCCTCTCCCCTAAATGCATCCTGATTATAAACTTTCTGGGTTTGTTCTCTGACTCTAGCCGGCCAACCAGGATTTAAGCTCAGAGTAAAACCCTGCTCTTTTTGCGTGATTCCACAGCCATGGGCTTCTCTGTGGAGTAGGTCTTTGGTTGGAGCCTCTCTTGCCAAGTGCTCAGAGAGGATAAAACAGAGTGGGCTTCTAGTGCGTGAGCGACTGTGGCCGCAGCACAGAACCCACAGGCAGAGTCAGCCACGAGCAAATGCTGTGTGGGCGAGTCTTCCTCCATGAGGGCTGCACTCGGC
The DNA here is from genome assembly GCA_004027025.1 of Myocastor coypus. Lineage (NCBI taxonomy): Eukaryota > Metazoa > Chordata > Mammalia > Rodentia > Myocastoridae > Myocastor > Myocastor coypus. The sequence goes on along the minus strand of PVJA010021379.1, from coordinate 7,834 downwards.
AGGCAGGATCACAGGTGTGAGCAGCCTAACTTTTCATTTGTATCTGCATTTTTGTCCATATTCACTTTTTGAATGTCTGCTGTATTACTTTGTAAAACAAGAAAATATATTTTTTAAGGGAAACATCCATGAGCAACATAAGTAAATAACTTCTAGAAGTCAGATACACTAAACTTAAGAAGGAATTTCAAGAACAGCAGAGGTGAGGAATATGAAAGTTTTATTAAGAGATAGTTCCTTTGAGATGAGGAATCCTGAAGTTAGACTACTTGTCAGGAGAAAGGAATACAGCAAAGTCATACTGAGGGTGCAGCACAAGTCAAAATACAAACAGCCTGTAGGACTACATATACTGCTGCTTGGCTAACATACATGAAATGGGGGAGGAGGTCATGTCGCAAGGCTCCACGGGAAGAACAGATCATTTTGGGTAAGGGACAGGTAAAGCTGCTCTGCTACCTGAAGGGGGTTACTGATGCCTATTTGGACTTCTGGAATCAGGTGGTAGTATGTACCATATAATTTCAAATTTATCCTTTAGTTTTGTGTGCAGACTTGGCCCTTCTTGATATTGATGCTTGGCCTTCTTCAGATGCACCTCCAGCCACATCTCTGAGGTCCTTATTTTTGTACTGATTTCTTTGAGAGGCCAGTCCATCTCTGTGTACTGATTTCTATCTTGTTTAGCTTCCTATAATGAAAGTACATCCATAGAGCTCAAAGGAAAACAAAGCAAAAAAGTCTTTGCCTCAAAAATGTAAAAGTTTCTTTTTTCTTTTTTGATTCTTATTTCAAGTGATCTCTGTTAATTGATCTACTAGAAATAGTCTCTGACTGAGGAGATAGATCAACAATCTATGTACCCACCTGGAAAGCACAAGGATCCAAGTTAGATCCCTGGTACTGCATGCAGTAGCGGTGTTGGCTCTGGAACGCTGGGCGCATTGTCCTTACCCTAAAAGCAGCGTGGTATTGTAGGCCTGTGAATGCCTGTGCTGGAGAAGCTGAGACAAAGGATCACTACAATGCTGAGCTGCATAGCAAGAGGCTGTAACATAAAAAGGAAAAGCGATGTTCTAATTCGTGTATTCATAGATAGAATCCTATAATCTATAAAAAGCTCATTGTATTTCAGCTTGGCCAGACATGTGGGAAAATAATTCTTTTGTATGTATATGATGTCCTTTGTCTGTTTAATGTTTGTTCCTCTGTACTGAGGAACCAACCATTTTTAGTATACAAATTTATTGTAATTTTATAGTCAATTTTTTAATTCTTTTGCAGGCATTTATGAAATATACATCTATATAGGTTTCTGGGTAGGCATGCTTATTTAACAGTTGTGTATTAGTAGTCTCAGTGAGTACAAATTAATGACTTCATAGCATAAAGGTTATACATGACTTAGGTGCTCAAGGGGTTTCTATGTGTCATATTGAGATATATATTCTATTTCAGATAGTAAGTTAGTAGGTAGACACACATGATCTAGTGCAAGTACCTTTTATCACAGGGTTAACAGTAAGTTAACAAGTGAAAAATATAGCTATCTTTATGTTGGCAACATTTTTCCATCCAACTCCTAACTGAATGAGATAATGTGAACAGGTTGGAACTACAAATGCAATGTCTATTGTTGTTTATCTACAATTTAAGTGCTCTTCCTTGGTCAAAAATAATATGTATATCTAGGGAAATGGAGACACTACTTTTCACCAAAATAAACTAGATGCACATAATTAAATATCTCATTGTTTCTCTGATGTGAAACAAGTAGTTGGCAAGATTTTTTTTTAGTTTTATTTTATTTTTTATTTTTTATTTTTTTATTGTTTAAATTTAACATGGGTTATATTACATATTTTCATCATCAGATCAGTTTAGATTAATACATGTAGGTATATAAGATTGATCAAACAATTAAACATTAACCCTTCTAAATCAACATTATTATTTTTTTTTCTTTTCCCCTTTCTTTTCTTTGAAAGTTGACATACTGCATATTGTCCTCACAATTGTTCTACAGAGTACAGTGTGTGGGCATGACCCACCTCCCTATTGATATTGCTTAGAAAAAAAAAAAAGGAAAAGAATATACTTCTCTTTGGACTAAGAGGAAGCAGATACATACACAGTCAAAGATTTTTTTAAAAAGAAAAGAAAATATGAAAGAAAGCTTTTATAAATGGAGACAGGAAATGGGATAAAGTGAACATAGAGGAAGGGGAAGAAAAGAAGCCATATCATGCACAAGTCCACATTCTCTATGATGAATGTGATCACTTCGTACAGTGGTTGATACATTGTATCAGCTTGGCTTGATTCCCTTGGGTGTCCCATACTCTGGGGCATAGGGGCCCTCTTACCCCCACCCTTCCAGCTCTGAGGAGAGTGTCTGCCCTTGGTCATGAAGGGCTGGGCCTAGGGAGAGAAGGGCCAGCCCTGGGGTGACTCAGCAGAAAATGGCACATAAAGGGTTGAGGAAAGATTCCATGCTCCACTTCCTCAGAGGGACTTCAGTCTTCAAAGTCAGCAAGGACATCATCTCCTGGATTTCAGGGCAGACTCTTCAGCCTTCAGCTTGGATCCTTTAGCTTTCCATCCCAGATTCATCAGCCTTCCATTCCTTCCATTGCAGACCCATCAGCTGACTGATACACACGTGCATGGAACACTGCAGGGATCTTATAAAGCTTGAGACTGAATCCTTCAGTCTCTGGCATGCAGATGCCTTCTGCATGCCTTCTCATCTGACTCTGCGCTGTCATAAGCCAATCTTGTAACTTCTTATACATTTGTACATCTTGTGTTATATCTGCTCCTTGTGTTATATCTGTTCCTCTAGTACAGTTTGACTATGCACTATGCATATCTGAAAAGTACTAATAAAAATTTATTGAACAATTTTTAAACAAAATATTATAGTACAGCATATATGTGTTATTCTCAAGAGTCATTTATATTCATTGATAAGATATACTTAATTTGCCTATAATTACAAGGTTGTGCATTCCATGTGCATTCCATGTTTAAATGAAGATTTCCTTGATACAAAAGTTACATGTTTTGTTATACAGGTCTTGCTTTAACTTGCCCTTAACCACCCAGAAGAAAAGTTTAACCATGAGGCATAAAACGTAAAGCTAGATCAGTATGCTGAGCTATAAAAAACTTAAATCAACAGTTTCTGACATTGCCAGTTCTGCCAATCACCTACTATGATTATGAAATATTGGACTATGTATACAATTACTTTCTTAGTTCAATGAGAATTTTTTGTACCAATAATGATTAGAAAAATTATCATGTCTACAGCCTATGCTCTGAATAACTACTATGAGGACAACAATAAGCATTGTATCAATTATTGGGAATGTACTACTAATGTGCTTTGAAACTGTCACATTGTTATTTCTTATTAAAAGTAATAAAAAATAAAAATAAATGAAGATATCCTTAACTTATCAAATTGGCCTTTGTTAAGTTTGCACAGCAAGATTTTTTTTTTTTTTTTTTTTTTTTGTGGGACTGGGTTTTGAGCTCATGACCTTGCACTTACCAGTTAGGCACTTGTGCCATGGAGCTATCTCCCCAGCCCCATACAGCAAGATTTCAAAGCAAACGTTTGTAGAAAATATATAGCATAGCTAAAGCACTTGTGGGCAACAGAGGCAAGCCAGTGGCATCAGAATCCCTGAGCACATACTATGCTGCACAGCTACAGGAATCAAATAAGCATGGTTCCTCCAAAAGCAGAAACACAGTCAACAAAGAAAATCAAAACCAGACCAGAGAATCAGTGGAACACAATGGAAGCTACAGACACAACTTCAAACACACTAAGCCACCTTATGCTTAATATAGGGGACAAATTTTGGTACTGGAAGAGAGACTTTCTAATAAATGGTGTTGGAAAAACTGGCCATATATAGGCAAAAGGCTAAAACTAGACCCATATCATTCACCATACAGTAAGTATAAATCAAAATGGATCAGAGATCCAAATATGAAAATGAAAACAATGAATGTCCAGGAAAAGAAAATAGTTGGAAATTTCAAAGACATGAAAAAATTAAGAAAAAGAAATTTCAAAGACATAGATACAAACAGATACTTCATGAAAAGACCCCAAACTGCATGGGAAATACTTCAAATAATCAACAACTGGCATCTCTTTTTATTCAAAAGCTTTGGCCCACAAAAGGAAATCACCAACAGAGTAAAAATATAACCCATAGAGTGCAAATAGAAGTGTAGTCTACAGTCCCTCAGAAAGGAATTCTACCTAGATCATATAAAGGACTGAGAATGTGTGTGTGTGTGTGTGTGTGTGTGTGTGTGTATATGTATATATATACATATATATGTGTATATCCAAATTCAAAGACCCAATACAAATATGCACATCTGAGATGAATGCAAACTTCTAAGATAAAGAAATATAGATAGCAAATAAATAGATGAAAAATGTTCCCCATCATTGGTCATTTGGCAAATGGAAATTAAAACAGTGCTGAGATTCCATCTCAATCCAGAAATTAATTACTGTCATCAAGAAATCCACCAAAAACAAATGCTGTAGCCTTATGGAGATAAGAATCCTTTCCACACTGTAGGAGGGAGTGGAGCTTGTTGCAACCACTGTGGAAATCAGGGTGGAGACCCTTCAAAAACTTGTACTATAGGTCCTTTTAACCCAGCTACTGTCCTTCTGGGCATTTTTCCAGAAGAAATAAAGACACAATACCATTTGATATATGTGCATCCATGATTTGAAATAGCTACATCTTGGAAACAGCCCAAACATCCATCAACCAAGAAATGCATGAGAAATTTTCTATTTGTAGCATTTTGATATACAAAAGGACAAAAAGAGTATACAAAAAGGTAAAACAGAGACTTTTATGGGCATACCGATGCAATATGAAAATGCATTTGCAAGGAAATAAACCAACCTTGCAAGTGTGAACACTGTATTGTCTTCCTACTAGAAGAAGTAAACAGTAAATAAGAGCCAAAATGTAAAATATGTTTTAGAAAATGAGTAGTAATATTTCCACAGGAAAGAATAAATGGGATGGGGGAAAGAAGAAAAGGAAAAAAGAAGGAAAGGGAATATATTTTTAATATATATTATATAATATATTATATATAGTGGATATATATATATATATATATTCCACAAATTCTTTGAAAATGAAGTATGTTTTTATATCCTACCATCAATTTTTCATGCCTATGTCTTATAATCTTAAAAACTGCATAAAGATAACAATGAGCAATATGCTAACCATTGTTAGTGTCTTTCTGTCTTGGTTTAAAATTTGCTATCATTGCTTTTAGAGTTTTTCTCTTTAACCAAAGCAAAAAATTTACATTTGACAAGAAATAAATGTCTTATGTTCTCATTGTTAGACCTTTGCTTGCCACAAAGTGGTCTAGTCTAGTGTTTCTGTTTTAGTGTTTAGAGCTTTAATCCCTTTTGACGTTAGCTTAGTGCATTGTGATAGACCCTGCTGTAGTTTTACTTTTGGCTATATGGAGAGCCAGTTTTTCCAGCACCGTTTGTTAAAGTGGCTATCTTTCTTCCAGCAAATATGTTTGGTTCCTTTATCAAAGATAAGATGGTTGAATGTTCATAGCTCTATCTACATCTTCTAATCTGTTCCATTGATCCTCAGGTCTGTTTCCTTGCCAGATTTAAATAGCACTGAAATATTTTTAATTTTATTTTATTTTGAAGAGTAAAAACAAATAACAGAAAGAAAATCAGAAGCAGGGTAACATATCATAATACATTTTACAGATTTTCAAAACAGGAATACCTAATTAGCAATGATTAATATTATCCATATTTATCTTGAAATCTGTTCTCAGAACAACAGATATAGTTCTGCAAGTATGGACAAATAATTGCATACTAACCATTCTTTCAATAAACCTTATCTTATTTTTGTCTTTTTTAAAAATTTTATAACAATTGTATTTTGTAGAAAGACTAACTTTCACAGCACAGCTGAAGTTACTCAAGGTCATAAATTGCTCAATGAAGAATAAGGTGTAGAAGCCTGGCCTTGAGATAAGAACAGTTGAAACAACAGACCCAGGAAAATGAACTGCGAGACCTCTGACCTCCACAGGCATAGTTGGCTTTAGGTTCTGTTTTGTAAGGTCTGGGTAACATTTCCTAACCTAAAAAGAGGCTCTCAACAGAAATCTAAACAATCAAGTTTGTGTACCTGCTGAGGATAAGCAGAGTCCTGGCAAAGGGAGTTAATGGCAGCTAGGAAGAGGCCATGCCAAAAAGGGAGTGAGAAAGATTCACTGAAGGACACGCTGATAACCACTGATAACCGAGGCCAGCACATCTGGGGCTTAACAAAACAAAGGCCTCATTGGTTTAGGGTTGATTTTCTTGCCCAGGAATGAGATATTCATGTCCCTCTAAAGAGTATCTTTGTTTTGTTTGGACTGATAATTTTAGCAAGCAATTTATGTTTTTTTTAAATGCAAAAATCCTAAACTGTGAGTCTCTCTGGCTACCTATTTAGGCTCCCTCTCAGGTTCAACAGCCAGGGGGCTATTCATTTTCTCTTTAAGTCCTCACCATTCAATTCAGGCTGCCCTTGTGCTCACTTTATATAGTTCAGGCTGGTCTCAAACCCACAATGATCCTCCTGCCTCAGCCTCCCAGGGTGCTGGGATTACAGGTGAGCAACACCATACCAGGCCTGGAGCCGTTTGTTTTCACTTTGCAATAAAGGCTATTTTCACCCTGTAACACTTGCTCAGAAGGTACTATAATCTCTGCATTTGCCTAATAAATCCACCTCACATCTCTGGCAGATCCTGAAAACTTTTTTCTGTGATGGGAGTCTGTAAGCCTGCTATAGCAAGATGATTTATATTTGGGAAATGTAGAAACCCAGCCTGGAGATACCTACACTTCTGAAAGTCCTTCTTCTCTACTAAGGAGAGGCTGGATGGATGAGACTGCCAACCTTGTTCCTTGTAGGAGAGCTGCAAAGCTGAAAGCTGAGCACTACACAGTGACAAATTCAATGGTCCTGCAGGAAAATGACAAGCTCGCCCTCTGGTGACAAGTTAGAGAGATAACAGAAAAAAAAAAAAAATATTCAAAAAGAAAAGGCACAACCGTCATGAACATACCTTACCTAGAATCTGGGGATAATAAAACAAATTGCAAACCAATCAAAGAGGTTTATCGATAGGAACAGATTTTTTTAAAAGTTGAGTTCCAGTGGGCAAAAACGCCACAAAATCTGCTTACAAATTCCTAGCTGGAGTTGTTTAGGGATTAATCTATTTCCTCAGTACGAAGAGCAGGACAAATAAATGCCCTGGAGATGTTTTTTCATTAATTAATTAATTAATTAATTAATTGGAAATCTCAGTATATGGCTCAAGTTGGCACTGAACTCAAAATGTAGTTCAGGCTGGCCCTAAACTCATAGCAATCCTCCTGCCTCAGCCTGTAAGCAATAAGATTACAGGTGTGTGTGCCTATAATTATCTGAGATGCTAATTTTTAACTCTGAATGCCTTCTAGAAGAAGGTAAGCTTATTGCTTTTCTTCTTTAGCAGTAGTTCTAAGGTATAAAACCTTTAGCCATCATGTTATCCATCCCTCCTGATCTCTATGAATTTATAGTAAGATTAAAAAAACCTACACCAATGGGACAAGGATATAGGTCAGCAGCATTAAGTGTGTGCCTGGCAAGCACGAGATCCTGAGTTCAACCTCCAGTACCACAAAATAAAATAAAATTAAATTTAAAAAAAGTCTATACCAAAAAAAAAAAAAAAAAAAAAA
>PVJA010021378.1:0-35664 GCA_004027025.1 Myocastor coypus | reverse complement strand
AAACGTATAGAGGACATCAGAGCAGAAATAATATCTAAAGTTGACAAAGACATGCCTAAATCAATAGCATCCCAAGTAGGGGAACAACTACACAAAAGTAGAAAGGAGAACAGAACAGAAATAATCTCTGTATTAGAGAGAGAAAGGATAACCATAATGACAGACTTCAATACTATTAAAGAAGACATTGATAAAAAAAATTAGAGGAGAATAGAAAAATGATGGACTCCCTGACAGAGCAATATAGGAAAGACATAGATCGCATGAAACAGTTTCAAAGAGATATACAAGAAAATAAAACCTTAATCACAAGTTGGCAGAGCCAAATGAACGAAAATGAAGATAGAGTTTCCAACCTTGAAGACACAGTTGCAGCCAGTGAAAGAGTAAGAAAGGATCTTTTAAAAACAACCAGAATGCAGGAAAAAATAATTCATCATCTGCAAGACGATGCGAAAATGAACCATGTGAGATTAATGGGAATCAATGAGAAAGAAGGAGTCAATACAAATGATATAAAAAGAATATGGGCAGAAGTAATAGCAGAAAACTTCCCAAATCTGAGAAAGCAATCAGACATTCAGGTAACTGAAGCCTACAGAACCCCAAATAACATCAACCCAACTAAAAATACGCCAAGACATATAATAGTCAAGATATCAGAAATCCAGCTGAAGAATAATATACTAAGAGCTGCTAGAGAAAAGGAACAGATCACATTTAAAGGAAAACCCATCCGAATAACAGCAGATTTCTCTTCACAAACCATGAAGTCAAGAAGAGTATGGAGCAGAGTGCTTCAAGTCCTCCTGGGCTTTGTTTATTGCTCTTCTCTCAAGATGCTAGTTTCTTACTTCTACATTTGTGAAAACTCACTTCTGCCTACTTTTAAAACTACCTGTTATGTCCATTATTGGAAAACCACTGGCTTTTAAAACATTTTCTGATGGCCTAAATGGAAAATCTAATGACTCATCCTCGACTAACCTGTAGTTAACAACTCTTTCATGTATAGTGAATGATCCAGCTCAGAAACCACTGCTTTCAGGATTTCCCCTCTTTCTTCATCATCCAAACTTTGCTCCTGGGGCATTTAGTTAATCCAAATATAATAAAATAAGTAAGTAAGTAAGTAAATTAGTAAGTAAGTCAGTCACTCAGTCAGTCAGTAATGCCAGCTATTTCATCTTTCCTTCCTTCCTTCCTTCCTTCCTTCCTTCCTTCCTTCCTTCCTTCCTTCCTTCCTTCCTTCTTTCCTTCCTTCCTTTCTGTTTTGCTTTGTAGAGGATATTTGAGGCAGAGTCTCGCCATGTAGTTCTGAGTGCCTTTGAAATCACTACATATCCCACATAGTAACTACTGGCATGTACCTGTTTCATATTTGTGTTTTTGAAATTGTCTTCACCCATGTTTGACTTGTCCTCATTCTCACCACTACACAGAGGAAAACATGACCTTGAACCTAGAGCATGCTCAGAAAAACAACCTAATGAATTGGGAACAATTTAGAATAATTAAAGTAAAAACTATAGCAGTTTTTTTTCTTATCAGCTTAAGTTATTAAACAATTCAAGTAAGTGATTATGTAGACTCAAATAGCATGATTCAGTATTTTATTTATGGCACTAAATTAAGTAAAAATAAATCAGATACATAAATATACCTGCATATACTGTAGTCATTCATAAAAATATTAATATATTTTAGGCAGATTATCTTTTTATGTTCTTGCAAACAGTGGCAACAAGTTGGGAACTTCAAGTGGTGATACTTCAGTTAAATTATGGGACCTATCTACAAGCAATTGCATTTTGACCTTCGAAGGACATAACCAAGCAGTTTGGTCCTGCACATGGCATTCCTGTGGTGACTTTGTGGCTTCTGCCTCCCTGGATACAACTAGTAAAATCTGGGATGTCAATAGGTAAGTACTTTAAACATTTTCTCTCTCTCTCTCTCTCTCTCTCTCTCTCTCTCTCTATATATATATATATATATATATATATATATATATATATGAATTGTATATTCTGCCTCAGTTATAAAACCATATATATATATATATATATATATATATATATATATATATATATATATATATATATATTCCTCACTGCTACCACTGGGAAACATTAAAAGAAACTGCTAATTTATAAGATTATAGAGAGCTACTTAAATAATCTTAGTGAAATCCATTTCTAACTCTGTTAATCTTTGTTGATATAATAATTTATTCCTAAATGTAGATAGAAAAATCAAGTCTGTATAATAAGATTAGAATTGCTGCATTAGGAAGCTGTTTTAAGCAGGGCACTAACAAGTGCTATTTTGAAGAGTTAGATTGTTAGTGCTAGCCCTGCTGTCATGGTGCTACCCAAATTAGTTTCATAGACATAGATGTGATGGAGACGTTTATGTAATTTGAACCTCATCTTGTTGCACTATAATGTTTTCCACAACCAAATGCATGTTAGCAATTCACCAATTTTAAGAAATAATGTAATCTGTTGCATGTAAGGTCCTATACAATATAATGCATATTGTAAGTTTTAAATTTTGGTCTTAACTTGAGAGACAAATCCATTATGTATACAGTGTCAAAACTTCTGCCACACATATATTGTTGAGTAATTATTATATTCTGTTAACTATAATACCAAAAAGGTAAGTTTAATTACTACTAAGTATCTTTTTTTAAAATTTTATTTATTTATGTTCCAGCCTGCCCTGGGGGTGGGGCTGGCACAGCATGTGGTACTAGGGATTGAGCTGGGTCCTCACACTTCACAAGCAGGTGCTTAGACTGCTGAGCTATCTTCCCAGTCCTAAAACTTATCTCTACATCTCTTAATCATTCAGAATTTCTAGAGAAAACTAAGGTTAAAGAGCTGATTCTCAATATACATTGCTCTAAGAATGCTTTCAACCATTTTAACTTAAGTTTTTCCATGGCCCTGACATCCAAATATGATTTCCATATTGTTACCCAGTGTATGCTCACATAACAGAATAAAATTGCTCTTGACTGATGCTAAAATTTTGTAAGTCCCAAATTTCTCATCAATGTCATGAGCTAAGATGTACAGCATAAATAACAAGAAATTGCACTAATTTTGAAGCTGAAATAGTAAACAATTATTGACAAGTAAGGGAAAAAATTGACTATGTACAGGGGGTATTGATAGCCATTCAAGCTATAATCCAAACAGTAGGTTCCAGTTCCTACTTGCTCACAGATCAATACACTATAGGCATGTCTGAAACTAGTAGCTGGCTTTAAAATTTAACAGGTTAATTGAACTAACCTAGTGATACACGGAAAGAGGGTGTGTGAAGAGGTAGGATGAGTGCTTGTAGGAGCTGTGCTTGGCTGGGTACAAACTTATCTTAATGCTACATAGTTCTTGATGAAAAAATTACATTTATGCATGTTATTTACCAGAGGAGGAAGTGATTAGAGAATGCTATCTACTGCTATCCTCTAGTCTTCCCTTTTAGCGCCTGGTTCAGTTTTGAGTTGCTTTTAATTAATGTCATATCACCACTTCTGCCATTATTTCTGAATTGGTTGTGTCTTTGGAAGCCCATCCATTTATTCTTCATTGAAAAGTTGGGTGCTATGAAGCATAATAAGGTAAAGAATCTACATAAGGATTCGTGTTTACTGAATGTTAATGAGAGTTTGTGCATAATATTTCTAGCCTTCTCAATCTACATGAATTCACACTCTACAACTATTCTATGAGTCACAAACAATACTGCACAGTCATCCAAATGATCACATGTATGAAGCAGAAATCAATATGCATTTCTGTTAGTGTTCGCAGGTCTCTGACTACATTTTCAATTTTTGAGTGTATTCTTAAAATCTCAGCCCTAAAATATGTGTGCATACATAGACACACACACACACACACACACACACACACACACACATGCATGCAATTATTATATCCTGAGCAGAGAACACATGGCACATGGTGGTTCACCTCTACACAGGAATAAAGAGTGAATCCACAAGCATATATGATGAGGGGCTTTGAACTGTTACATTATCTTCTCTATGTCCAAACTATAGCATAATTATGCTGTCTGATCTTCTATGAATCTAGACAATGATGAAAACAGAATAGAAAAAACAGAAAATATCTCAGTCAGCTGTAAAAAAATAATTTGCACTTCTTTCTTGGTATATATGCATAACTTTAATCAATAAGTATTCATTAGAGGGCAACAGTATTGGGCTGTGTTAGAGATAAAGTTTCCAGACTCAGTCACTATGTTTGATGAGAACATAAATAATTTTAAACTGTAGCAATTTTGTAGCCATCATAGAATATGCAGTTCATCTGCTGTTTATAATACTATGTCAGGTATTCTGGGAAGTACTTGCTGCTTTTCTTCCAAGATACTTGATTATCTGGGTGAGGAGCTGTGTTATAGTATCATTCTAGTATTTGGAAAGCAGGGCTTGTGCTTTCTTAGCTTATAACTGTCAGGAAATAATCAAAACACTACTGAGTGTAGGTTGCCTTAGATATTTTAGAAAGATGTTACACAGTCAAGAGTTTCATAGTTTATAACAAGGAAAAAATAACTTCGAAAGCTTCTTTATCCCAAATGATGGGTGATATCTTCTGTGAATACATTTCTATATTTCTGGAAGCCCTTTTTAATTTGTTGAGAGAAAAAAAAAAAAGAAACTAAAACCAGCTGAAGAACATGTTTACTTTAATATGTGACTTCTGGTGATTTTTATTACTTGGAAGCAGAGGTATCAGGAACTTCCTACCCTTTTAGGAAAATTGCCCTGACCAGCATGTAATACAGCAACTGCTGCTGAATTCCCATGACTTTGCTTAGTTAAATCTTGTATCGTTTCTAATGTTATTTTCATTTCTATTAGTATTTTGTATTTCTTAAAAGTAAAAAAATAAAAAAGAACTTCTCTTGGGAGATTAAAGCCCGCTTTACGAAACAGTCCTGGAGTCCTTCAGTTAGCCAAATAAAATACTGTATATAGCATTTACATGAGGAAAGATAGCTGTCATATGTCATCTTTAAACAATTAGCTTCAAAGATAATTTTGAAGTGGTCATTTTCATTGATATCAAATCTCAGGGTAAGGGAGAAAAGAGAAGTGATGCCTGTCTGTACACTAACAGTAAGTAGCTACACCCCGCTCACATTAAAATATTTGTATAAAGAGCATCGAGAAGTTGTCTGAATTTCTAACTCTTCTGTAATTTTGTGATTATTCCAGCACAAATTGTTTTTAGTCCCTCCTCGCCAAAACAAAACAAAAAAAAACAAAACAAAACAAAAACAAACAAACAAACAAAAAAAAAAACAAACCTTTTCTTGGGATCACTTCATCGTTTAATAAAGAAATATTTTTTAGTGGCAGGGCAAAGTCCCTTGTGATAAACAGAATGTTATCACTGTTCAAACTATCGATGTTTATATATGATCCATTTTAAAATTCTGTGTTGTAGTCTTTATAGCATTTATTCTGTCCTTGCTTCAGATGTTAATCTACTTTCCCACTGCTAGGACAAAATACTTACCACCTATACTTTAAAGGAGAAGAACTTTATTTTTGCTTAAGATTTCAGAGGGTTAAGTTCATCTTCAGCTGGCTCCAAGAGAACCATCATGGTAGAATGCTGAACAGAAAACAAAGTTCATGGCAACTGGAGGCAGAGCAGGAGGCAGCACTGGAGAAGAAGGGGATCAGATACATTTCCCTGCTCCTCCTGCTCCCTGACCCCCTCAGAAACAGCCCGAGATGCACTTCCTTAATCCCCCAGAGAGCTCCTAAGCCAATCAATTGGATGAGACAGCTTAATTTTCACATTTCACTCTCACACATTGTGTTTCTGGTAGTGGTGGTGGAGAGCAGGAAGACTTTTCATGAAAAATCTATTTTATCAGTGAAAACTCTGAACACAGTGTAACAGACTGTGCATACTTCAGAGATCACAGACTATGAGAAGCATGCAGTAACTCAATGAGGAGACAATGGGTTGTCTTCCTTCTTGAGTAAAAGAGGTCAGTGAATATTCTGTTTGTGGAAGGAAGGATAACATTAATACTTAGTGGTAAAAAAAAAAATACTTAGTGGTCAAAAAAGCTATCATAGGGGCCAGGCAGATAACTGCACACTGTAAGCATTTGCCTGGCAAGGGCAAGGACCTGGATTAAATCCCCAGTACTGCATGCCTCTCTGTCCCTGCCCAGTCAGCCATCAACACTGGGTGTGGGGGCACACACCTGTAATACCAGCACGGGGAGGCTGAAACAGGAAATCACTGCAAGTCTGAGCTGCATAGCAAGACTCAGTTATGGTTTATGACTAGTTGTCCCCCAAAGCCTCATGTAGTCATGGTGCAGGGACTTCTAGAGTTTGATATTGACTCATGATCCCTTGGGATTATGGATAATCCAAAACTGGGATTATGGATCTGAGTACTGCTGGGAATATGGATGTGAGTGCTATACCAGCTTGAGGCAGATAGCCTGAATGTAATTTAAGAGAGACAGAGAAACAGACTTCCTTTCTGTTGCCATTGTTGCTGCTCCTCCTACTGTGGCTCTTCTTTTCTTTGCTGCCACCATGAACTGATGCTCTCTGCCCTGTGCCACTCTGCCTTGGAGCCAACCAAGTGTGGACTGAAACCTCAAGTTAACTATGGCTGAATAAACCTTTCCTTCCTTCATTTTGAGTGTCAGGTATTTTGTCCCAGCAATGAGACTACAGTAACTGAGACAGACCCTACAGCAAGTATATACATTAAAAAAAAAAAATTAAAAATCATAGTACTGTTAGTTATTCTTTTTTTTTTTTTTTTTTTTTTTTTTTTTTTTTTTTTTTTTTTTTTTTTTTTTTTTTTTTTTTTTTTTTTTTTTTTTTTTTTTTTTTTTTTTGTCTTTTTGAACAGGGTCTTGCTATGCAGTTGATGCTGGCCTTGAGCTCACTTTTGTAGCCCAGGCTGGTCTCAAACTCACACCAATCCTCCTGCGTCAGCTTCCTGAGTGCTGGAATTACAGGCATGTGCCACCACACCCAGCTAGTACTGTTAGTTATTCTAACTTTTTATCTAAATATGTTTTATTCTCTCTGTGAGTGGGGTGTAGCTACTTACTGTTAGTCTACAGAGAGACATCAATTCTCTTTTCTCCCTTACCCTGAGATTCGATATCAAGAAAATGACCACTTCAAAATTATCTTTGAAGCTAATTGTTTAAAAATGACATATGCCAGCTATCTTTCCTCATGTAAATGCTATATACAGTGTTTTATTTGGCTAACTGAAGGACTCTAGGACTGTTTTGTAAAGCAGGTTGAAGCTACTTTGACAAGTGCCAGCTAAGAACTTTCAGAGGGTGAGGGGTGACAACACTGCTCTGTAGGTTAACAACAGCTCAAGAAAATATTGGTTTTATTTTGCAGTCTTCAGTTTGAGAAAGGTGAGAAACACTGTTTTAAAGAAATGAGATTCATACCACTAAAACAGAATGACAGATAATTGTGTACCTGCTTGGTAGAAAGCTATGCCAATAGCCTATCTCCAGCTACTCTACACTATTCTCTGAATTCTTAAAAAATAAATAATAAACTTCAATTTTTGTTTAAGAAAACATATCCCCAGTCTC
This sequence comes from Myocastor coypus, assembly GCA_004027025.1. NCBI lineage: Eukaryota > Metazoa > Chordata > Mammalia > Rodentia > Myocastoridae > Myocastor > Myocastor coypus. Next base: position 28,008 of record PVJA010021378.1, on the reverse strand, counting down.
TTTATCATGCATGTTACCCTGCCTGGTCAAACAAGCTGATGTGAGAGTGTTACTCTGGTAACATGTTTTCTCTTCACTGCATACTATGAAGGTAACTAAGATAAGTCTTACATATTCTTAAAGTAATTTGGATGGGACACTGATGAAACTTCTGTGAGATAATAGATAGCTATTTAACACTCTTTACATTTTATCTCCTTGCTTCCTCTCATGTTCTATCCTCAATATTTGTCATACTATTTCACATTTGATAGTGTCTTATTTACAGCACCAGTATACTCAAATCAATGAATTTTATGAAAACTAAATATCATGCTATAATAATATAAGCATCTATCATATGTGTCTCATTAAAATGAAAATTGAAACAATTAAAAACAACATGAATTCCACTTTTATAATAGACTGACGATATTTGCTAATGAGAGCCAGTTTTTGTGCTTCTAATTAAGGTAATTAAATATAATAATACCTACCTTGTTGATGTAGTTGCCAGTGTGTATGTTTATAGGTACAACATATGTGCACTGAGTAGATCTTATTATTCTAATCAGTGATATAAAGCATTGAACTAAATAGGCAAATGTAGATATCTTTATATCAGGGGCAAAAGGTAATCAAAATTTGAAAATAATATTATATGCACATTTAGATAATGATAGAAGTTGTGGGAAAAAGTAAAGCATGGAAAATAGAAAAAAAAAGACAGGTACTGGAAAGGATTGCTATGAAATTCTATCCATGAAAATCAAGTGATTTTTGCTTTAAAGTTGATATTTGAATAACCTAAATAACGTAAAGCATAGGTCAAGCAGATAGCTGAGAGAATATTTCCGGATCTTCAGAGGCTTTCCATGGTGGTGTTAAGCCTCACATAATTGGTGAACAGCAAGAAGCCCAGTGCAATTGGATAAACAGGCAGGTAGATGTGTGGTTTGAGTGTGCATATGTAGCCCGGGGTCTTGCTGCCTTTTTAATGTCTTCTATGTTCATGCTCAATGAAATGAGAAACCACTGGAGGGATCTGATCTGAAGACTCAGCCTGTCTCAGAATAACCAGAGTCATCCTAGTAGACTGTAACAGGGGAGGTTTAAGAGGCTAAAAGCAGGTAAAAGCAGGAAGACCACCTGGGAAGCTGGCACAACAGTCTAGGTAAGGATGAAGAGTTTGAATCTTGATAGTGTCAATGAAGTAATAGAAACTGTTTGTGTCCTGGGTAGAGTTGGGAGATCAAGTCACCAGGACTTTGTGAGATATTGTGATCTGTGAGAGAAAGATATCAAATGACTCGTTATATCTTCAGGTGCTTGAAAGGCAAATGGCTCATTCTCTATACACTAGCACATTACTTTAAACTTTATAAAAGGATACTCTAGCTGGATTCATCAACTTACACTCCAGGAAGAACTGCAGAATGAGCAATGCCTTCTCATTTCTCATGTAACATTTCTCTTAAAGATAATTGAGTATTCCTTACTGCAAACTAGCATCGCTTCCTTCTGAATTTAATAATTTATTGGTCCATTATAACCCCTGGTTGGAAGAGATAAGAGAAACAGAAGGCTATAAGTAAAGGGACCAATTAAAAAAAAATAAAGAAAAACAACACATGAAATAGTGTGACTTGATTTCAGTGAGTTGTCTTCTAGTAATGATATATACTATTTCTTTGGGGAAAAGTAATGTACCAAGTTTAACTGAGAAATGTGAGAGATATCTTTATTACTGAAGAGCATTTCTAGAAAAGTAATTAGAGTGTAGTTAGTACTTATAAAATGTTCTGTTAATATATATTATTTGTTTAGGATTCATGTGCAAAGATGGTTATGCTACCAACTTGCATGGTATTAATATTTTTAAAGCATAATCAATTAAGACATTTTAAGACTCCAGAGCATATGTTACTGGTACATTAGGGTGTGTCGGGTATTGTGAAGATCTCCACTTTGCCTTTGTATACTTTTAAAGGCACCCAGCCTATATATAAAGAAGCTGCTGAAGGAATGCTTGAAGAATAATTATGTTACATTGTATAGTTAAATTGATCTCTTATGATTAAGATAACCTGTTCCTCCATGATAATAAATCAATTATTACATCTTCTTGGATTTTCATTTACATTCAAATGAGTAGGCTTTCCTTGAAATAGAGACTTAAAATAATATTTAAGCATCATAAAAAGAGAACAAGCACAAAAACGGATATATTTTCCCTTTCATTTCTATACCTAAAAGTACAGTGGAGAAGTATTACTGAAGAAAACCTATTTTATGAAGAAAATTGCATTAAAGTTAAGGTTTAAATTTTATTTAGTAAGTTATAATATGAATTAAAAATTGGGTTCTCAGGCTGGCAGGATAGCTCAGTGGACTAAGTGCCTGCTTACCCAAGCTCAGGTGCTAGAGTTTCATCCCCAGCACCACACACAGTGCTGGCCCAGCCCCCAGCTACACTGAGCTGACAAATGGGACTGTATTTTATTACTTAATATAATTTATTTTGCTATCAATACCAAAATTGGAGGATCAACTTTACCATATAAAAGTACAACACTCCTTTTCACCCCATGAAAAATAGTATGGCTATAAATGAATATTATACTTTTTCAGTGTGGATGAGTTAAAGACTTAAATACGTATCTTTACAAATAAATGTTAAAATAAAATGATATATAACCATTACCAACACAAGATAAAAAATAAAATTCATAGTGTCTTTAAATTTAAGATTCAGAAAAAAAATAAAATAAATTTAAGATTCAGTTATATGTATGCAGGTGTATGGATGCCTAGATATACATATATATTTTATTATTATTGATGAAGCAAGTTTAGATATTCAGTTCAAAAGTAAGTTTAACATGACAAATAAATATTTGACTTCTTTTAAGATTTAAAATATGTAATGAAAGTAACATTTTACTCACTTATGATTTGTCCGTGAGTCCCAAATTCAACTTATTTTGAAATCACTTATTTGAAGTTGCACATTCCCCAAACATTGCTTTGGTATTGTTCAAATAGTTTTCATTTAAAGATATACCTAAAATTCGATCCAATTACTGTTGAAATGAATTGATTTCTGAGCCCATCAAATAAAGATGAAATAATGAAAATATGTGCTATAAAAATGCCAAGAATAAGTATTTTGGAGAAACGAAAGTTAAATATTTGTTATGAAAAACTATATTTTCAGATGAGAAAAGCTTTAGATAATAGAGATGAATTTATTTACTTAATGGACTAGGTGATACAACTTCCACAGACATTTTCCAATAATATTATGTTACAAGGTCTGACATGAGTTTGTACAGACTTCCAACATGTGTCAAAACACAGAGCTTGGTGATAAAGGTCCTGGCTAAGCATGTGGGCCAAACTGTCTTCTGGCAAGTGTCATGGATTGCTTGTCCTCTGGCTGAACTTCAGTCAACTAATGCACAAGTAGAGGCCTTCACCGTGGAGACAATGCCTCTGGCAGTTTCTCATTCTAGATGTGTCAACGGTGCTAATTTTTTCCCGTATCTTCTTGTATCAGTTCCTGGTATTCACCATGTAAGTAATGCAGATCTCCACCCTACTTCTCAGCTGGTCATTCATTCATTCATTCATTCATCCATTCATTCATTCATTCATTCATTCACGCATGACACTCTATGACACTCTATGACAAGTCCTGGTCCTGGAGCTCAGAATACAGTGCTGAGTTATGTGGTCAGTGGTTTTGCCCCATAAAGCTTATATTACAGAGAAAACCATCTCAGGTCATTTGTCCTACATAAATTATTGGACAGCCTCTTACTTTGTCTTTGATCAAGGAATTAATCAAGGAGCAATAAGGGAATACCACTGAGAGTGGCTGATTTTCTTTTATTTTACAGAAAAAGGTAAAAGAAAAATTTTAACAAAATCGTAGGAGAATAACAATAGTTAACACACTACATGTTATTAACTTACAGAAGTTACTCAGAGGGTGGGAAGATAGCTTAGTGGTCTAAGAACTTGCCTGGTAATTGTGTACAAGGACCTGAATTCAATCCCTGGTACCACATTTTATACAGGCTTCAGAACCCTGGCCTAGTTGTACCTACCAATCATCAAAACTAGGTGTAGTGGTGCATATCTGTAATCTCAGTACTGGGGAGGCTGAGACAAGAGGATCACTTTGAGGCAAAGCTGCATAGAGAAACCTGCACAAAATAAATAATGATTTTTATTTTTTTTAAATATTAAAAATAAAAACAAATGCAGTAGTCACTCAGGATAGAAGATATGGATGTAAACATTCCTCCAATCATTATCAGCACATACTTTGCTTTTTAATGAACTGAGAAACACTACCTAATCTACATTTTTCCCTTTCCCTACTATCCTTTCTCCTTTCACTCATCCTAGTTCCTTCTTGCTTTGGACAATTTCTTCTCATTTTACAATACCCATTGTATATTATAGAACTAATATACTCTTCCATTTTCTAACACAAGGAAGACAGTGTGGTGTCTGTGCATGAGTCTGCTTTAATTCACTTGTGAGTATGGCCTCAAATTGCATCCATTTAGCTATAAAAATTTTCCGCTCATCCTTCTTTATGGCTGAGTAGCATTCCAGCATATAAAAACTACCACACCTTTTTTATTCATTTCTTGTTTGTGGGCATTTGTGTTGTTTCTAAGACTTAGCTATTAAAAATTATGTTTCAATAAACTTGATTGCAGAAATATCACTACTGTATGGTGAAAGGGCATATATGGGTGGAATGGAACCTCTAATCCCAGTCGTTTCTGAGTAAACTCCACTCTGATTCCTGAGAGGCTGTACCAGTGTATGTTGCCTCCAACAGTGGAGGATTCTTTATCCCCTGTAGCCTGCTCAGCATTTGTTGTTGGTGGATTTCTTACCTATTTTTCTAGGTATGCAACCATGTAAATGTACCTTTTAGAAAAATATCAGTGCTGTATATATATATATATATATATATGTAATAAATATATGTAATATATATATATGTATAATAGGAAAATAAATTGTAGCAATAATTTATATGCCTGAAACCCTAAAATACTACCTGTGTGCTTAATATCATAAGTTCTAACTCTCTTACACAAGCAACATTTTAGTGATGAACACATGTTAATTTTTAAAGCAGCCCCTCTTACTCTTTGCTTTTATTGCTCCCTAGCTCATTTATAAGAACATCTCCGTCCACACACATTCAGCAATACCGCTAACGATAAATGATCTCTTCATTACCTGACCTGTTCTGCTTCTCATTATCTGTGTTTATATCCTTGCTGCTGCAAACCACCGAAGGACTCAATCCCCAAACTGAAACTGACTTTTCTCCTTCCACTGAAGCACTGAGATTATTTCTATCAGGCTAAAACTCTCCTTTTTCTTGGTCACCACAAAAATGCTACCCCTTGTATTGTAGACACTGTGCCTGTATCTACCAATTAGACTTCATCTCTCACCTCTAATCTTCTTTTCTCTGCATGCTTTGGCATTCAGAGCTTGCCATTAGCATAATGTTCTATGTCCTCAATCTCTTCAATGTACAATTCATCTTCCTGCTTAAACTGGCTATCCCTTGAGGATATTGATTCCCTTTTCTAATGGAGCCTGTAACTCTCTGAATTTAATCTTTCTCTAGAGATTTACAAATCATAATGAATATTAAGCATGTAGCCACTGTCACTGAGATGCAAACATATAATTTATTTCAGGATTTTCATACATATATCACATATTAATTCATATATAAATATATAGAAATGTTATATTTGGTCTTGTGCTCCTGACATAAATTCTACCCTGCCCCCAGACCTGGAATGCTTTTCACTAGTATGCTAACAGTAGCCAGAACAGAGATGGCAGTGTATTTCCAGATCTGTTCTGTTAATATGAAAATGAATGATTTCTATTTCCTTTATACTCTTTAATCCCAGATCACTTTTATTCCCCTCTGTATCCTCAGGATTATAACTTGTTATGAGCACACATTTTGATACTGTGCCATCAGATCCTCTTTCAATTTATAATCAAATACTGATGTCATGGCCATTCGTACCATACTTTGAAACTTTGACACATTGTTTACTTTATTATTAAGTGCAACATCAGTATTTGACTGGAATGTTCTAGTCTTGGATGGCCTCATTTAGACGTTTGGAACCTCAGCTGGGTAGCCAGAGTGATTCTTTGTGTGGCATCTCATCCATCAGCAAGTATGTACATTCTTCACATATTAGCAGAAATGGTCCAGCAGCAAGGGAGGATAAAAGCTCCTGTGAACAAGAGCTTGTCAAAGCTTCCACTTGTAATTGTATTGCTGAGCAAAGTTATTCACAGGCTATGAGCAGAGACTATGTAAGGAGAGAATTCCCAAGAACAAGCACATAAGAAAATAAATAATGGTGATTGCTATACACTGAATGTTCATGTTCCCCAAAATTTGACTTGAAACTTAAATTGCCAATGTAATAATGTTCAGAGGTGGGAAATTCGGAAGGTAATTAGGTCACAGGGATGGCAGTCTTGTGAAAGGGATTAGTTTCTTTGCAAGGTTAGGCATGGGGTCATGTTTCTTTCCTCTTTACTCCTTACCATAAGAAGGTACAATAGTAAGAGGCACACCTGCAAAGCATGAAGCAAGCTCTTATTAGACAATGGATCTGCTGGCACTTTCAGCTTCGATTTCTTAGCATTCTGAATGTTTGCTGTCTTAGCTTCTCTGTCTATTTATTACAGCAGCCAAATTGACTAAGACAGGGAATTTTTTTAAAGTATGCTTTTCTAATCCTTTACTTCTCTTATAGTAACTAACTTCTTACCTAATATATAATGTTTATATCACGTTTGTTTAGCATGCAGTGTAGCCAACAGAATCAAGTTTTAGCATAATTCCTAGGTTAAAATGTGTTCTGCCTTCCCATCTCAACTTTTAGACATGCATAGGTTCTTATAAATTGATTTTAAGAAGTAATTTTAATCTGTACACCTCTCAACTCTATGAATTTCATGTGATCCTTATGGCTTATTTTTTATTTTGAATTTATTTAATATGCATAAGTCAAACTGTAAAACTTTCTCTTTTTTTTTTTTTTTTGTCTTTTTGAGACAGGGTCTCACTATGCAGTTGAGGCTGGGTTTGAGCTCACTTTTGCAGCCCAGGCTGTTCTTGAACTCACACCAATCCTCCTGCCTCAGCCTCCGGAGTGCTGGGATTACAGGTGTGAGCCTCCACACCCGGCTATGTAAAACTTTCTTATACCCTTTGTTGAAATTTTCCAAGTGATAATACTGTATCTTAAGAAAAAGTGTTCCATAGGGGCTCGGGGGATAGCTCAGTAGAATAAGTGCTTGCCTGGGAAGTGGAAGGACCAGAGTTCAATCCCCCAGTTCTACAACAACAAAGAAAGAAAAGAGAAAGGAAAGAAAGAAAGAAAGAAAGAAAGAAAGAAAGAAAGAAAGAAAGAAAGAAAGAAAAAGAAAAAATGTTGCATATTAGTAAAACTAGTAAATTGACACTGGTATAATATTATTTACTCAAACAAGATCTCAGTTGAATTTCACTAGTGTCCACATACCAAGTTTTGTGTGTGTGTGTTTCTATGTGTTGGTTCATAAAGTTTTATCACATGGGTAGAATAATCAATGCAATCAATGAGATAATGAAATGTGAACAGATCTGTCACTAATAAAAAAACTTATTTATGTTTCTCCTTAATCAACTTTCCTTCCTCCAACTGTAGCCCGTAGAAGCCACTGCCCTGGGCTCATCCTATGATTATCAATTCACAATAATTATGTAAATATGATCCCATAATATATGACCACATGCTTTGATTATATCTATATATCTCCCAAATTATCACGCTTTCATAGGAGGTTGTCTTTAGCGATTGATCCTCCAGAGGCATCCCCCAGTGACATAGTTTTTCCAGCAAAGCTGCACCTGCTGATGGCATATTCAGCTATGAGTTCATTAACACATCAGTCAACTCACAGGTTCAGTGCCCCCATAACCTAATCACCTTTGAAAGTGAACTTCTGAATACATAAAACTATGAAAGAACATTTAAAATTTAAGCATAACATTCTACCCTTGGCTCCAAAAGTTTCATGCCCATCTCATCTTATAAAATGTCTTTAGTCTACATCAGAGAGTTTTGAAAATCTTAAATGTTCCAGAACTCCTGAAAAATCCAAGTCCAGTGCCTTTTCTCAGGCTCAAGGCATACTCTTAGATGTGACACTGAAAAACTCAAAAAGGAAGTGTGGTATTTCCAGCACATAGTGGGAAGGGTAATCAACCCCATTCCAAAGTTGAGGTATAGGAAATAAAAAGCAGTAAGACGAAAACAAAATTGAAAACCAGTGGGAAAAAACATTAAATCTGGTAGCTCCATGAGCAACACCTAGGACACAGTGTAGCCAGATGTAACTCCCAAGGGCCTTGGACAGTCCCATTCCTGTGGCTTTGGTGGTTCCAGCCGCACAGCCTCCCAAGTTGGCTAGTTCTGTTCCCTGCCTGCAGCTTTCCTCAGTATACTGTTCATGTCGTTACATGTATAAGTCTGTACTGCACCTTCAGCTTTACTCTCCTAGCTTCACATATTACTATTTCAGAGGAATATTGCCAGGCTGCTCAGTGTTTCCTTTGAAACACAATTGGGGACCTTGCTGATCCCATGGCTACTGCAGTTTGCCTGTCTGGAATGTCAGCACCATATGCATGATGTCAGAGCCTCCTGTCAGATCCAGCAGAATCCTGCCCCTTTTAAAACGTGGATACAATCCTCTCAGTGCCAACATGATGCAGCTCAGGAACAATGCTTTCCTTCTTGTCTCTGAATAAACAGGGTGCCTTGGGGGCTCTCTTCCAAAAGAAAAAGTTTACTTGTTATACATTTTGCTGCCTGCATTCCAACCAACATTCTATTCTTTTGTGCTCCCACTGGAATCTCACCCATGAAGCTCTACTTACAGAATTCTGGAGTTTGTCTCTAATCCATCTGTGAAAACCTTTCCAAATTCCTAATGCAAACCAGATCCAAAGACTGCTAAGCCATCAAATCAAATGCAGTCACTGTTATGGCCACATTTATCCAGTATTAATTTTCTGTTTTAATCATCTTGCTCATCACTCAATCAAAATATCCAACACCCACAATTTAAAGGATGAAAGTTATAATGAACCTCACCGTTTTGGGGGATTTAGCCGATGTTGCTTGGCAGAGGGAAGCTGCTTGGCGCATGGCCACCAGGAAGCATAGACAACAAATCACAGAAGGAGCCACAGCCTCCAGGGCACCTGCCCTAAGGACCCAGCTCTGCTAACTTGACCCCACCTCCTAATGGCATATGTGGGTGTAAACTCATCAGTGGTGTAAACCTGTGGTCCACTGGTGAATGTAGCACTTCATGACCCATTCACCTTCCAAAAGCCCCACCCCTGAATACCTGCAACTTCTGGGAGGTTTTCTACTTTTAAACCGTATCAGTCATTCATAGCCAGGTTTTTCTGTGAGCTTCATCCATCTTTTCTCTGATATGTGTTCAAGAGTATAATTTCAAGGATGTGTTTTAAATAGTGTAATAATTTACAACTTTTTCCAATGTAACAGTACTATTTTACGCTCTAGATGATAATTTATGGGAGATGTACTGTCGCTACCAGTCCTTAGCACTAACAATTTTTTTAACATTTTCATATCTGTGTAGTAGTGGTATCTGTCCTTTTTTTTTAAAAGATGCATTTGGTTGTTACAAGGTCTCACTTTCCATCTCCAACTCATGGTGATTGTCCTGCTTTCAGCCTCTCCAGTGCTGAGATTATAGCCATGTGCCACTACACCTCGACTCTGTGGCTGACTTAGCCTGTCAAGGGGGCAGGGCTGGCAAGGAATACGGTGCAAAGGATGGAAAAATGATCCCTGCGCTTGCCTAAGCAGGTGCTTTAGTCCACTTAGCTATCTCACTACTCCTCTGTCATAGATTTAATTGGCATTTCTCTAAGAGAAATGTTACAGAATATCTTTTTGTACACTTATTTAACATTTCTATGTCTTCTTTGATGAATCATTTGTTTAAGTTAGATCTTTTTTTTTGTTTTGCAAGCAACTGTATAATAAGGCAAAACTAGGTTGTGTGATTTCTTTAGGGTGTATTCTTTCTAAAAAAACAAGTTCTAATTATTCTAGTTACTGTCTTTCCAATTCTGCCTTCCTGTTGTTTCTTCATGATGCTCCTCAGAATTAATTTCCATTTAGATTATTTAGCTATCCAATAGAACTTTTCTACAAACTTGAGCTAGAAGCATCCCTTTGTAGGAAGTTTCTCTGTGTACCTTCCCTCTCTGATGACCACATTTTTTTCTTTTGTTTTTTTTTTTTCTTTTGTTACTCTATGAAGATCTCACCAACACTTTTTTTTTTTTTTTTTTTTCAGGATCTACAGGGTGTTCAGGGTCTCACTACTAGATCAGACTCAGACTTGTAGTGATCCTCCCGTTTACATCCTCCCAAGAGCTGGGATTACAGGCATGCTCCACCACACCTAGTCTCAATTACCAGCTCAAGGCAAGCCATGGGGGCAGGGATGGCATAGCAGCCTGGAACAAACCACTGGCCCCTGAGCCTGCTTGCAGGTGCTTCAATCTGCTGAACTATTTCATCAGCCCTCTTTTTGTTATGATTATTGAATTATTTAAAAAGTTCCCTCTTGTTCTTTAATTATTTTTCATTTCATCTTTGCCCTTTATGCCCCTCCCCATTTGCTGCAGCTGTTTCCCAGTGCCTAAGGCACACACATCCCCTTTCTATTGAGATTTTGTAAATAATTTGTTCTGTTCCATAAAGCATTCATGTTTCTGCTCTAGTTCTCTCTATTTTTACTGACTTCCTACCATGTCATAATCACTTGTTTTCTCTCTTCCATGAAATCCTTTCTGAAGACCTAATAGTTAACTAAGGTCACATTGTATCATCCTCTATCTCATATTTTCCCTAGAATTTACTACTGGATCTTTCTTTTTCAAAATAAAGTTGCTCTATGCATTCTCTAGTATAAATTTCTGTTATAGTTGATCCAGATTGCATGCAGTTAATTACTTCTTCACAACCTCCATTGTTAGATAGGTTTATATTCTGTGGTGGTCTGAACTTGAACAAGCAATCCTAGAAACTTCTTTTATCTACTATCTTCTCTAACAGTGTATCTGTAAGTTTTCCTCCTCCTAGCAATATGGAATGTGGAATAAAATAGTAAGAGAAGTTTTTGAAAACTTTCCTATTTTAGATAGTTTGCTAACCTATTATATACAAGGAAAAACAACAAGATTGCTCATACTGGAGAAGAATAAATGTCTACAGTTATTTATTGGGTAATGTTGCCATTCAGCAACAAAGATCATTTTACTGTGAAATTTTTACTTATTCAACCTTGCAAATCTCTAAGAAATTGTCTCACTTACTCTTGTTTCTGAGCCAAATAACCAACACTCAAATTAGGGAAGGAAAGATTTTTTAGCTCACAGACTCTGGAAGTTTCTGTCCATACTCAGCTGGCTCCAAGGCAGACTGGTATGTGGCAGAGAGTAGTAGTTCATGGCAGTAGCAGACAGCAGGACCAAAGAGGAGGAGTAGCAGCAACAGCGGTAACAGAGAGGAAGTCTCTCTCTCTGTCTCTCTTATATTGCATTCAGGCTATCTCAGACTGGGTGTAGCACTCACACCCATAATCCCAACAGTACTCAGATCCATAATTCCAGTAGACCATGAGCTAATCACAAATTCTAGAAGTCCCTACCCCATGATTTCATGAGGCTTTGGGGAGGGGAGGAGGACACCTAGAGACAAACTATAACAAGAATTAAAAACAATTTGGTGAAATGATTATAGATCTTCACTTTCAAATATGTATTTAATTTTGCTATAAGGTCTTTAGTACTCCACCACAATCATCTAAGTAAGTTTCAGCTGCAGTATTAAAAGAATACGCTCATTGAATATTTGCTCCAAACTTTATTTACCATAATCATATGCTCATTTTATTTTGACCAAAGTAAAACACAGGAAAGCAGGTTTGAGTCTGATAAAATTAACTGCACACAAGAAATTTCTACAGAGATACCTATGATCTTAACATGCCAGGGAGGAAATGTGAACACCAGATTCTAGTTATTTTCTAAAACTAACGTTAATTAAAATGACTGCTTTCTTCCCCCATTGCAAATCTTTGCTGCACAACTGTCCTTTGCTAAGTACAAGCCTTGCATATGTGTACAAAAATTAGCTTTTATTCAGATGACACTAAAGCCATATACTGTTGGGTCAGGAGTAATTGATGCTGCCTTCCCTACATTTATCCGGGGTTTGATGACACAAACTGTCACATACTTCTTATTCATGAGTTCTACCTCATGAGGAGGAGGATTCACCTGAATCTTAAACTGTTATGAACTGCTAATATATTCTAGCTTAGAATGAGATAACTGTTCATAGTCTGAGAAATAAAATTTTGTGCAAAGCCCACTTCACACATATCAATGCTCATTTGAATTCCAGTTCTCAAGGCCTGCACCTTTCTTTGCACACACACCTTTGTTTTCCTGTGTTCTTTTAAGAATTAAAAGTGATGTTTTGAAAAAAGTATTTCAAATGACATTTTCTCTCTTGCATGGTCTTAGAGCTCTTGTTCTAAGATGTCAGTGACCCTGGAGGAGGCTCATGCACAGGTACATTCTTCTTGTATTTCAGCTTTTTTTTCCTCTTCATCTTGGGTTTGTTTCAGTTAGAAGAAGAAACATAGACTATATAGTGCCTTAATAATGGCTTCAATTATTTAGATAAGTCTCACAGGGCATGTGAATTTGTTAGTAGATCCTGAAAATTCTTGTATTTTCTTAAAAATATCATTCTTCTGCATTATTCTTATGTTACTTTAGGAGCAAGTTGTTTCTCATTTATCCTTTGATACATTTTTTTATTCTTTATAATGCTCCTGTATTAAATTGATTTTTATCCTTCTTAAACTTTTATAAACTAAGACTTTTAAAATTCCATCCCCATATTATACAAGCCAATAAAGATTAAATTTACCTATGTGAAATTTAAGGTTTTATAATATAACAGTGACTTGTAAACCTGAATAATTCAGAAAATTAACTACGAGGAAGAGTAAAATACACTTTCTTTATATTTACCCAAACCTGTATGATTTAAAAATTTGGCTACTATAATATAAAGTAAATGTTCAAACAGAAACATTAGTGATTATGAAATAAGATTTAAAATTCATCTAATTCTAGTAGAAATCATAAATAGTACCTGAATTCAAGATCACAATTTCAACATGTCTCTCCATGATAGAGGAACTTCTAAAATCAGTACAGCATAACATATCCCGATTTATCTTTTGCTTAAAAAGATAAAAAAATTAGAAGCACAGAAAATACAGAAACATGAGTAAGAAACAAAGGATTATCTGAGCTGATCTTAATTTCCACTCTGTTTTTTTCTGTATTTAGGACAGGGTCCATAGCGTCTCACTATCGCCATCTCAGTGGGCCTCATGGGTGGGGCTGGCACAACAGCTGGGAATGGAACCATGGCTCCTGAGCTCTGCCTAAGAGGTGCTTTAGTCCACTGAGCTATCAGGCCGGTACTTAATTTCTACTCTTAATTTGATGTATTATAATATCAACTTTTCCAGAAAAAAAGTTAAACATTTTCACAAGGATAAATAAAATAGGAGGCATAAAAAAAACTGTGTAACTTAAATTTAGAAGTATACGCACCAATGAAATTAAATGGAGCTAGGAATATACATCCTAATGCCTTCTGTTTTAATTCATCTATTAATATTGATTCACATATCCCAATGCAAGCTTTCAAGTTGCTAAGGAGAGGGTCTGTTTGTTTTGTGTAATTAAGGATTTTTGAGATGCATTCAAACCAAGTATTTGAGACATCTAGCTATATTACTATGAGTAGGTGGTGATTGCCAATATAGCTCTTCATACAACATAGGCAGACAAGATGCACTAAACGCTGTCTTCAACAGCATCCTTATAATGAACATCATTATGAGTTTCAGAGTGTGGATTCTAATGTCTAATACTACTGTCCCTTATGGCCAATTATGCAGAGATGACACAAAGCACTGAGAACCAGAGTATCAGGATTTTTGCCACAAAATTCACATGCTATGAATATACACAAATATAATACACATTGCTCACAATTAAATGGTGCACAATGCACAAATCAAAGCTTTTAGTACATTTAAAAAGTTGTATAACCATTATCAAGTTGAACTTTAAAACATTTTAATTTCATGAAAATTAAACTCTCTTTAAAAAAGAAAAAGTAAAGTTTCTACACATACACTGTCAATTCTCATTTTCCCACCCGCAAGCTCCTTGAAATGAGTAATTTGCATTCTCCTTCCATGGTTTATCAATGCTGAACATTCTATATAAATGAATGACATAATACATGGTTTCTGATAACTGGTTCTTTTAGTATGTCTTTCCTAGTTCCATGGCATCATAGCACATATCTGTATTTTATCCTATGTTACCAAATAATAGCTATGCTATGAATATACCATATTTATCCATTTATCACTGATGCTTAGTGGGTCATTTCCATTTTTTAACTAGCATTAATTATATGCCTATGGAACATTAATTCTCAGGTTTTTGTGTGAACATGTGTTTTCCTTATTACTGAATAACTAGGAGTGGAATTCCAATGTCAATGAAGATTGCGTTTAACAGAATTGCTAAACTATTTTCCAAATACTATTTTTAATCCCTTCCAGCAGTGTACAAGCAATTCTTATTTCTCTATGTTCTGTTCATGCTTTATATTAGGTTATGTCTAAAATATTAATATCACAGCTGCCTTTATAGGTATGAAGTAGTAAAAGTTTGTGGTTTTCATTTTCATATACCTAATGGACAGTGATGTTAAACATTCTTATGTTTTTATTATCCATTTACATAAGTCCTTTCAATAAATTTTTATTTAAATTCATTGTGTTATCTCAATAATTTTTATAACTTACTTGTAAAATTTCATCTTTTATATTATATATAGATATTCCCATATTTTGAAACAAATTATTTTCAAATATTTTTGTATTTCATGGCTTTCTGTATACTTTTTAATTATATAATCTGTAGCACTTATGCTTTTAATTTTAATTGAATTAAATCTTTCAGTTATTTTTTCATTGCTTGTGTGTTTGATATCACATTACCAATCACAAGAATATAAAACATCTTCTGTTAATTTTCATGTTACTTTATGAGAGTCTCATAGGTTTGGTCATTACAGTTAGCTCTGTGACACTTTTTGAGCTAATTTTGATCTACAGTCTGTTTTATTTTTTAACAAAGAAATGCTCAGTTAATCAAGAAGACTCTTATAAAAGTACTGCTTTCTCCTGCAGTTAATGATCAGTGTAAAGATTTATTCTTAAATTTTCAATTATATTAGTTTCATGTATAAATCTATCTTTATGAAATTCCTACATTATATTTTTCTATCTTTATGAAAAGCTTTGAAGTTAGAAGTTGGGAATTCTCTGAGTTTGTTTGTTTGTTTTTGTCTTTTTGAGACAGGGTCTCTCTATGCAGTTGAGGCTGGCCTTGAGCTCACTTTTGTAGCCCAGATTGGTCTCGAACTCACATGGATCCTCTTGCCTCAGCCTCCTGAGTGTTGGGATTACAGGCGTGTGCCACCACGCCCAGCTATTTGTTTGTTTTTGAGATCATTTTATTTAATCTGATTTCTTGCATTACCATATAAATGTTGGATCAACTTTTCAATTTTTTGCAGAAAAATACATCTAGAATTTTGACAAAAATTCCATTGAATCTGTAAATCCATTGTTATTGTTATCATTTTAAAAATGTTATTTTGGTCCAAGAACCTGAGATGTTTTTCCCTGTCTTCCCCCTTCAATTTTTGAAGTTTTGCAATTTCTTCTTCTTTTTTTTTTTTTTTTTTTTTTGTCTTTCTGAGACAGGGTCTTGCTGTGCAGTTCAGGCTGACCTTGAGCTCACTTTTGTAGCCCAGGCTGGTCTTGAACTCACACCAATCCTCCTGCCTCAGCCTCCCAAGTGCTGGGATTACAGGCGTGCGCCACCATGCCCGGCTCAAATTATCTAGATTGTCAATTGTTACTTCATGCTTTTTTTTTTTTGTGGGACCGGGGTTTGAACTCACAACCTTATACTTGCCAGACAGGCACTTGTGCCATGGAGGTATCTCCCCAGCCCGAAAGTTTTGCAATTTCTGTGGTAAATTTATTCGGAAGTATTTTATCCGTGTTAAGACTAAAGGGAATTTGTGCTCAATTTATTTTTCAATGGTCATTAGTAGTAACTAAAAATACAGTGGATTCTTTCCAATTATTTTTCATTTTAGTGAATTTACCAAACATCACATTAAAGTATTTTCAGTATACAATTCAGTTGCTGATATCATCACCACTAGCCACGTTGAAAATTCTTTTCATGTTGTAGAAGTGAACTCTATTAAACAATAATTCCTTGTTGTCTCCATCACCTTACTCCAGAAACAGCCATTCTACAATCTGTCTGTATGAACTGTATGTCTATGTGAACTACATATCTGGAATAAATGGAATCATACAGTATTTATTTTTTTCTGGCAAACATATATATATGTGTATATATATATATATGTATATATATGTATATATGATTTACTATAATACTCTTAACACATTCATGTCATAACTGTGTCCAGTGCCTTCAGTTTTAGGGCTGAGTAACACTCTGTTTTATGCTTATGCCATATTTGCCTGTTTATGATCAGTGGACGTGTGGCTTGCTTCCACATTTTCACTATTACATATGATACTGGTTTGAAGTGGTTTATATAAATATCTCTGTGAGACTCTGCTTGCAACACTTGAGCATATTTTCCCAGAACTAGGTTGTTTTTTAAAGGGATTTCCATAATGTTTTCTATAGTTTAGGTCCCATGTTACATAACTACTAGCAGAGCACAAAGGTTCTAAGCATCATGGTGCCTTAGTTCATGAACTCGATTCTTTCCATGATTCTGGTCACAAAGCTAAGTTGGATGAGAATCAAATCAAGTTCAGTGATGAGGATTAATGTTAAGCTGACAGACAAATTTGATTCGGTTCTCATCCAGTTCAGTTTAAGAACACAATCATTGAGAATGCAGTTTGTGACCTAAGATACTGCCTAGCACTCCATATCTACACCAAGACTTATTTTGTGGTTAATGATAGTATGTATTCTAGTGGATTACACGTGGTTTCATAGTACAATTTTATTTTGCATTTTTCTAAAGATTAATAAGTGTCTTTTAGGTTCTTATTAGTCACTTCTGGTCTCTTTTGCCCTTTTGTAATTGGGTTACTGCTTTCTTGTTGAGTCTTAGAAGTTTTCTGTGTAGTTTGGTTATTACACTCTAATTAGATGCTTCGTGGATAAATATTCTCTTCTATTCTATGAGATGCTTTTTAATTATATTGCTATAGTCCTTTTATGAATGTAGTTCAGAACTTTTCATATCTTTCTTTTTTTTTCTTTTTTTTGTCTTTTTGAGACAGGGTCTCATTATGCAGTTCAGGCTGGCCTTGAGCTCACTTTGGTAGCCCAGGCTGGTCTCGAACTCGCACCAATCCTCCTGCCTCAGCCTCCCAAGTGCTGGGATTACAAGCGTGCACCACCACACCCGGCTCATGTCTTTCTACTTGTCTGTTTTTCTTTTGTTTATATCATTGATGTCAAATAAGAATGATATTGCCAAGTTCAATGCTTTATAGTTTTGGTCCGTGTTTCTTTTAAAATTTATAAAATTTTAGGATCATATTTAGGTCTTCGATCCATTGTGGGTTAATTTTTCTATGTAGCATTTTGTAGAAATCACTTTTTACTGCATGTAGATATCTATTTCTCCAGAATTGTTTATTATTGTTATTATTATTATTATTATTAATTGTTATTTTTTACATATTTAGTACAGGATCTCACTACACAGCTTGGACTCATAGTGATTCTCCTGTTTTCAGCCTCCCTGATTCTGAGATTTCAGGCATGAGCTACCATGTCTGGACTGGTGGCTAGCTCAGTGAGCCAGGGGAGGTGCCAGTGAGGTATGTGGTGCTAGGGATTGAGCCTTGGTCTCTGCTTGCCTAAACAGGCTCTCACTCTGCTGAGCTATCTTGTTAGCTCTTCCAGCATCATTAATTGAGAACTATATTTTTCTCCACTGAATGATTTTGTACACTTTGTCAAGCCTATATGGTAATATGTTAGAGAATTTATCTTTAACATTCTAATCTGGTTTTCATATCTTTTATTATACCAGTACATATGTATTTGACTACTGTAGCTCTTTTTTATATATTTGGTATGGTGTCTGTAGGGTCTACAGGATCTCACTACTTAGATCAGACTCATAGTGATCCTCCTACTTTCAGCCTCCCAAGAGCTGGGATTGCTGTCATGCTCTACCATGCTCACTCTCAATTGCCTGCATCTCAGCACACCTCAGGGGCAGGATTGGCACGACATATAAGGGATCAAACCCAGACCGCTGTGCTCTGCCTAAGCAGGCACTTAGTCTGCTGAGCTATTTTGCTGGCCCTATTTACTGTAACTTTTTAATAAGTTTGTGAGTCAGCATATATGAATAATATGGCTTTCTTGTTTTGGTTATTATTTGAGTTTTTGGCTCTCTTGAAATTTTGAGAAATATTAGCAATATTGTATTTTTGATATAATTTATAAATGAAGCCATCTGATTCAGAATTTGTCTTGGTTGAGTAATTTTCAGTTTGTAGTTCACTCTTCTTACTGGCCATAGGTCTAACAGATATTTTATTTTTTCATGATTTAGTTTGATATGTACATGTTTTGATGAAAATGTCGTTTTTCCCCCACAAAATCCAGTAATAATAACCAGAACTTTTAAAACTTCAACTTAATGAGATATCACTATCAAATGTTTCCTTAATTATTTGAGTGCTATTTAAATTATTTAACATGATTCAGTTCTTGGAACACAGTTTTTATGGCACTAGTAAAAGTTTTGGCTGATAATTACAACATTTAGAATCTATTAAAATTGTCTGTATTACCTGTGTGCTTCTTGAGTATGGGTCACACAGTATCCTTTTATGCCTCAAAATTTCTTCGTGCAAGTTGTTGTTGTATCAGATGATAGAGTGAAACTCTGAGCATCAAGTCCCCTGTTGTTCCCCCATACACGTTGCTGACTTTTGTTTGTATGTTTAGTCATGGTTGCTACTTCAGTGTAGTTAATTTGTCCAAATTGTGCAGACTTTGAAGTCCTTCAGCAGAGGGTGCACTTAAGCCCTATGCAGGACTTTCTCTACTTTATGACTGGGGCTTCACTCAGGTTCTATTTTATTGTGTATGTATGTCCATAGTCTTTAATCTTCTGATTGATCTGTGTCCCTTGGCATCATATCCAGAAATTGATGTCTACTGTTTGGCACCTGATTTCTCAGTTGTTTTAGAGAATTCCTGACTGTATAAGTCATTCTGCAGCTAAGTCAATGACCATTGCAGTCCCTTCGCAAATGCAGTCTTTGAGGCTAGACTTTCAACTTCAGTGAGGCCTCATATATTTACTTTTTAATATTCTTTCTGTTATACATTTGGTTTTTAATTATAAATTTGGTACAGACTTTTGACTTGCTGGTCACTCAGGTCTCCAGTGTTCTCCACCACTCTCCTTTGCTCTATACAGTCAGTCCATTAAGGAAGGTCTATAGAGCCCTCTGCTCTTATGGCTTACCTCTCATTTGAGGCATAAAGATTTACTTTAAAACACAGCTGTATATTAGAACAGCATATCTGCTTTATGAATAAGCTGCTGTCTTGAAATGGTGACCCTGGCTGGAATATAATTTAGTGGCACAGCACCCAGCTAGCAAGCATGAGGTCTGGAGTTTGGTTCCCCCTATGAAGAGAAAAAGAAAAAGAAAAAGAAAAACTAAAAGAAAAAGAAAAAGAAAGACAAGACAAGGCAAGGCAAGGCAAGACAAGAAAAGGAGGTGGTAGCCAGGTGTGGTGGCTCACGTCTGTAATCCCAGCACTAGGAAGGCTGAGGCAGGAGGATTGATGCAAGTTTGAGACCAACCTGGGCTACAAAAGTGAGCTCACGGCCAGCCTGAACTGCATAGTGAGAACCTGTCTCAAAAAATCAAAAAAAAGAAAGAAAGAAAAGAAAGAAAGAAAGAAAGAAAGAAAGAAAGAAAGAAAGAAAGAAAGAAAGAAAGAAAGAAAGAAAAGGAGGTGGTGACGAGGTGGTGACCCACATCATTTCAACTTGCCATTTTTTCTTGTGAAACTTCCTTCTGATAAAGAGCTAAACCAAGAGTGATTAGAGCCCAGAATTCTAAACCTAATGCACATGGAGTACACCTCCTGTTCTACAAGTAATGATCAGTTAGAAGAAGGAAGCCTGAGACTCCCCCTGCCTACGATAAGTTCCTGCAACATGGGGCTAGGGCCAAAGAAAGATGCTGGTAGGTGACTATATTAGCCAGCTCCACCTTTGCTAAATCTAATGCCCTATTTAAAGGAGGAAATGTTTATTTGTCTCCTGTTTTCAGACTAGGATTGGCTGGCTGCATGATAAACATCATGGGGGCAGCATGTAAAGGAGCACAGGTACTCAGTTCATGGTAGCTGGGAACCAGAGTCAAGGAATGGTACCAGGGAAGAATGGAAGAGGTATCATCAGTGATACCAAGGGCTGCACCCCCAGAACCAACCAGATACATACAGACATATTTTATTAATCTACTAGGTTTTCTTAGTCCAATGAAGGTGACATATCAGGATTAATGGTCACAGTGATCTTCCCGTTCTGGAAATTTATAGATTGGGACCTGAGCGGAGCAAGAGCTGCATTGTCTTGGTTGTCCCTTCACAGGATGGATTTTCTGTCATACTGAGCCTGAGGATCCTGAGTCTTTGTAGTAGTCATTCCAATGAGATTTCAGTGGTATTGCATTGTGATTTTGACAAGTTCCAACACAAATACTATAGACTCTCCCTGTTCTTATTGAAATTTGTTTTCTTAAATAAATTTTTCATCATTTGGAGCATTTTCCTTGCTCATTTTCCAGTTACCTAAACTGATTGGTTTTAGTCATTTTCATCTTTTACAATGGGTTTCTTTGGAAGAGGGTACAGTAGCTCTTCCTATCATGTGCATTTCAGCAGTGCTTTCCTTTTCAAATTATTTTTAAAGTAGAATATGAAAAATGAAATAGTAATTGAAATATGAAGATAAAAATCTATAGTAAAAAGCAGCAAAATATGTTCACATACACAGACATATGTGTGTACTCATATTCTAGATTAAATTATCCACTTAATTTACCAGAGTTTTACTATTTTTATATTTCTCCCAAATTACTTGTGTTTCGAGAATTTATTGACAATTAGAATTGATCAGAATGTCTTGATTCTCCTTATATAAAGTTACAATTTTTACTATGTGAATAAGTAAACTTTCCAAACAATGAAAAACTGTAAATGTAGAAGATTCCTAGTTAGAAGGAATTCTGGGCAACTCAGGATGACCTTGTCTCACAATAAAAATAAAATCAAACAGGAATATGGGTAAACAGCAGAGTGTTCTTAAATTCAATCCCTAATACTGCAAAATGGAAGAAAACAGTAAATAAAATTCCTATTTTGTCTAATTACATTCCATAGGGGTAGTGACTGTTTTTCTTTGTTTATGTCTTTATAGTTATATCAATACAATGGAATATAAATACTAAAACTTATTCATGTAAATATCAAATAAATGGTGGAATGTGCATTCACAGTTCATGGAACTGTTTATCATTCTATGACATATGATAGACATATTTAATTATCAGAATATTGTTCTAGCTTATTTTTTCTAGCTTTTGTTTAGTGACCATATATTTTCCACCTTTAGAAAGTACGTTAATAAGAGCCAACCAAGTAGCTCAACAGATTAATGTGCCTGCTTAGGCAGACACAGTGCCCTGGGTTCAATCCCCTGTCTGCTATGCTGGCCCTACCCCTGGGGTACACTGAGATAGTGATTGAGACTGGGTGTGGTGGCTTGTGCATGTAATCGTAGCTCTTGGGAGACTGAACACAGGTGGATCACTATGAGATAAAGACCCTTACTAAAATAAAAAAAAAGAAATTACATTAATAGTAATATTAATAATAACACAAATAATTTACAATCTCATATTTTCTTTTTTGTTTCTTAGGGAAGGGTCTACAGGATGTTTAGGGTCTCACTACTAGATTGGACTCAGTGATCCACCTGTTTACAGCCTCTCAAGAGCTGGGATTACAGGCATGCGTCACCACACCCAGTCTCAGTTGCTGTCTCAGTGCACCCCAGGGGTGGGGCTGGCACTGTAGGCCTTGGGATCAAACCCCTGGCCCCTGCACTTGTTTACAGGTGCTTTAGCCTACTTAGCCAGTGGCAAGATTGCCTGCCTGGCAAGTGCAAGTTTCTGAGTTCAGTCCCAAGTACCACAAAACAAATACTTATATTCTATATGCTAGTTACTACAAAATTTCATGCATGAGGTCATTAAATTATGCAAGTAATATTATTATTGTCCACATTTTACTCAAGAAAATTCAGGTGCAAGCTGTAAAAGTGCTTGTTTAAGACCCTACATCTTGACACCACAGAGATGGACAAAGGTGGAGGACTACAAGGGAACCTTCCCAAAGTCTACTCTCAGTCCCCTTTTATTCAGATCACGTCTACAGCGAAAATAACTGAATTACTTTCAGTTTTTTCACTACTATGGGCAATATGTCCATGACCAAGAACTATTGCACGCTTGAAGATATTATGAAAATAAAATATGAGATATGAAAACTTTCACTAGAACTATAAATATTCTTCTCTAATGGATTTGCTAAGTTATTTGTTGTAAAAATTCTGAACAGAGCTGGGTGTGGTGGCACACGCCTGTAATCCCTGCACTTGGGAGGCTGAGCCAGGAGGATCAGTGTGAGTTCGAGACCAGCCTGGGCTACAAAAGTGAGCTCAAGGCCAGTCTGAACTGCATACTGAAACCCTGTCTCAAAAAAGACAAAAAAAAAAAAAAAATAATAATAATAAAATAAAATAAAATAAAATAAATAAAAATTCTGAACAAACTTGGTTAATTTATAAACAGTTAGTTTTTATATTATTTATAAAAATGCATGCCAAATGCTTGAAAATGCCAAATTAGTATTGCAAATATATTCACAAATGTACAAATATGCCAAATATACATTTATATATTTAGTAATATAAACACCAATATCTAAATGATATTAGTAAGCTTAGTCTAGTAATGCTAAAATAATAGCATATATTTACATAATAGTTTTTTAAGAATTATAATAGTTTGATATTAATAAATATATCATGATCATTATCATGCACTAAGTGTACATATTGCAAATCTGTTTCGATGAAAACTATGTGACCCCAGCTTAAACAAAGACTTATAGGTCCATTAAGAGAGTAGAGAGCTCAGAAAAAGGTAAGACCTATTTGTTTTTTTAAAGCATGCCAAAGTCATTTAATGAACAAAGGACACACTTTTAACTAAATGATTTTCATAAACTTGACACCTATGTGAAAACATTTGTAACCTTATTTAACACATTATGTAAAATCAACTCAAGATACATCAAAGACTTAAACATTAGACATAAAACTATAAAGCTCCTAGGATTTAAAACAAGGAAAATGTTCTTAAATTTGGTATTTTTGATATGATCTCAAAGGCACAAATGCAGAATGTAAAATTAAATAAATTATGCATTACTTAAATTAAAATCTATGTATCAAATGATATAATGAGGATGTGGAAAAGCAACCTATGGAGCCATGCTTACAAAAAAAGGAAATAGGCCCTATATGTGAGATTAGTTTTCTGAGCTCTCTATTCTCTTGATGGATGTATATGT
The DNA here is from genome assembly GCA_004027025.1 of Myocastor coypus. Classification (NCBI taxonomy): domain Eukaryota; kingdom Metazoa; phylum Chordata; class Mammalia; order Rodentia; family Myocastoridae; genus Myocastor; species Myocastor coypus. Next base: position 3,980 of record PVJA010021378.1, on the reverse strand, counting down.
CTTTGTTTAGGCTGGGATCACATTGTTTTGATGGAAATAGCTTTGCCATATGTGCACTTACTGCCTGATAAAATATGTGAAGAACTCACACAACAGTAACCACAAATAAACCAATTAAAGAATGGGCAAGGAATTTGGATAAACATCACTCTAAAAGATCTACTACAATAGACAGCAAACATGAAAAGATGTACAATACCGCTCATCATATAGGGAATAAAAACCAAGGGCACAATGTTTTCTATGTGACACCCATTCTTGTGGCTACTATCAAAGCAACACACTGTAAGTATTGTCAAAAGTTGAAAAATTGAAAGTCCTGCACTCTTGATGGAAATATCAAATTATATGGTTGCTATGCAAAGTGGTAGATGGTTCTTCCAAAAATTAAAGTAAAAATTACATAATCCAGCAATTCCTTTTCTGGGTCCATGCGTAAGAGAATGGAGCTCGAGATGGGAGGGCTTTCTGTCCATCTGTGCTCACAGCAGCACTGTTCACAACATTCAAAGCTAGAAGCAACTTAGTTATCTGAGCAAATGAGTGTATAAACAAAATGAGTGTATACATTTAATACAGTGGTGTTCAGCTTATAAAGAAAATTAAGTGCACTCCACAATATATATGAACTCTGAGAACATTATGGTAGTCTAACTAAGCCAATTATAAAAAGATAAATGTTACATGCTTCTACTAACTTCAGTTACCCACAACAGGCAAATTGGCAGAGATGGAAAATGGAATGGCAATTGCCAGGAAGTAGGGTGAAGATGCAGAGGTTTATTTAGTGAGTATAGAGTTTTAGTTTAATAAGATGAAAACAGTTCTGGTGATACTGCAAAAAAAGCACAGTACTACTCAACTGTACACTAAAATTGGTTGTTCGTTAATTTTTATATCATTTATATTTTTCTACACTTTAAAAATATGTAACACTATTGACTAGGCAAAGTTAAAGTTAGATTAATTCAATAAAGGGATTTTTAGGTAAAGTGAATAACATGCATTAATGAATCAAATGCAATGTCTGTTGCTGAAAGAAGGAAAAAATTACAAATAAATAATAGAGAAAATATTGAACAAAAATGAAATGATCTCTCCCTGACATCACATGTGGCACCAGCCCTGCCCCTTGGTGCGCTGAGTCAGTCATGGAGTCCGGGCATGGTGGCACATGCCTGTAGCGGAGCACAAGGGAGGAAGAAATCGGGAGGATCACTAGGAATCTGAGCAGTGTAATGAGATCTTTCCAAAAAAAAAAAAAAAATCTCAAATCGCTGTCATTATTGTCTATGATGGTAGAACTTTTGATATACACTCCTTAAAATTAAGTAAAACATCCAAAATCTATCCTCACCATCACTAATTGTACAAAACCCATTTTTTTATTTAGTAAAAAAGATGATATTAAAATTTTTCTAGAAAAATAATATAAAGGCCAGCCTAATAGCTCAGCGGATTAAAGCACCTGCAAGCATGTGTAGGGGCTGGGAGTTTGATTCCCTGGCCTGTCATGCTGGCTCCCCACCCCAGCCACCCTGAAACATTAATTGAGACTGTGTGCATCTGTAACTCCAGCTCTTGGGAGGCTGTAAACAGGCAGATACTATGAGTCCAATCTAGTAGTGAGACCCTGAACACCTGGTAAACTCTTCACTAAAATATAAAGAAGAAAAGAAGGAAAGAAACAGAGAGAGAGAGAGAGAGAGAGAGAGAGAGAGAGAAGAAAGAAAATATATAAGGAAGTGATAAAAAATTTCCCATAATGAAAAACATTAGAAATCACTCATATAAAATAAAATATACTTAAATCTATAATAATTAAAATGTAAGTTTTAAAAATCTGTGGATGTTTTTATAAAATTATGTAAAATTATAATTTCATTTTTTATTGTAAGTTTATAAACAGTGCCACTGAGTTAAAGGGTTAAAATGTATTATAAAACATTAATAAAAATAGAATCAAACCTCATATGTTGAATAGCTTTAAACAAATTATTAATAAAGAATATCTGAGGAACAAACAGGGAAGAAAGACTTTTCCCCAATCACTCTGATGTGGAAAAAGCATTTCTTATGAGCCACATGGTTGGGGGTGACTTTTACATTCTTTGAGATATCTGTACACATTTACCAATCTTCTACAGTGTATATTTAATTCTTTGATGATCACAAAAATAAGCAACAGTAAAAAATCGTGATGCATTTTTTATACCTCACCTGATGAGCTGGGTTAAAGTCTGTTGGTCATTTGCTTGCTTGCAAGTCTTCCTGGGCCTTGATATTTCATTGCCATGACATGTGGCCTCCTCTGGCCACCTCTGTTCCTCTATTCATTAAGTGGAGTCCACTGTGAAAATATAAGTCAAAACCAGACAGTTATTCTTCCACTTCCTTCTGGTTTCAAGCTGCTACTGCTCTGGTAGGCCATGCGAAGCTCTGAGATGCTGAGAGAGAGTTCACCTTTGGAGCCCAGAGTTTAACTGGGCTTAGCAGGAATTGCTCATGCTGTTTCACCTTCTGAATGACTTGGTTCAATCCTGTTGCAATATTTTGGAGCTATAAATTCAAGTTACCTACACTGGAACCTCTTATATGCAACTGATTATGGCTATTGCTTCATTGTTTTGTAAGAACATACAAATCAATTACACAGATCCTAACACTGTTGCACTTCCAGTTGTTTTCAGAACTGACAAAATCACTGTTCGTCATATTCCTTATATCGAACACATAAAATATGTCACTCAACTAATCCATTTCCCTTTCCTTAGGTATGCATGAGGGAATTGCTTTTATGTCACTTTTAATTTTATCTAATAAAATCCCTCAAATTTAAAACAGTCAAATCTTGAAGGTAAATAAAACGATCTAAGAGAAAATGAAAGAGACATGTGTTAAACTCACACAGGAAATTCTTTGTAAGACTTTAAAACACAAAATACTTAAATACAAATGTTTGTAAAAGCTCAAAGATAAAAATTCTATTACAAACCTATGTAATGATTACTAACCAGTGAAATAAGAGAACTATAAATAAAGTTGTCATAATTTTTTATGTTTCAGGGCTGCATCTAATTTTAGGTTAAATATGTTTTGTGGGAGTATATTGTTTTATGGGCCTAATGTTCATTTTATTAAATGTTGAGGCTATTTGCATAATTACTATGTATACTACATCTTTGTCATCTTTATTGAACTTGAAAGGACAATAGCAGTATTTTAAATGATAATAGATTTATAATGATTCCCTTTTTTTCTAAAAATAAGGCCTAGCTTGAAAAATCACAAACCTTGAAAGGTAGAGACCAAAACTGCCAGTCCCGGTGGTGACACTCTCCCTTTCTTACCTGTGTTTACTATGCTTCCCAAGGTGCACAGTGGCTCCTCAGGAAGGCTCCTTAGTGAGGCAAAGTTAGGCTGATGAAGGTGTCATTTTTCACCTCCAGTTTGCAAGGCCACTTATTTTCCAGTTAGGTCTTATATGGTTGTACCTCCTTTTATGACATACCAATGACGCATTCTTTTAATATATAAATTTATATTGAACTGAAACATAAAACCAAAAATTATAGAGGAGTATGAATACAGTATGACATTTCAGGTCACGCATGTACTGTGTAATGCTTGCATCCAGGTTAACATACCTAACTCAGACTATCAGTTTATTTTAATCGACTTGCCCTTGACCACCCAGCAAGAAAAAACAAAATGCTTAATTACAATGCATGAAACGCAGAGCTAGATTGGTGAGATGAGCTTTAGGAGGCTTAGATTCAATAGCCTTCAACATTACAAGCTTCACTGGTGGCCCACTGCAATTGCAGAACATTTGACTGTGTATGCATCTGCTACCTCGTAGTCCAAAGAGAAGTATATTCTTTTCCTTTTCTTTTTTTTTTCTAAGCAACATCAATAAGGAGGTGGGTCATGCCCACACACTGTACTCTGTAGAACGATTGTGAGGAGATCGGAAGAGC